>LPNX011223459.1:686985-738173 GCA_001517045.1 Pseudotsuga menziesii
GAGAGTGAGGACTATGAGAGCATCCTAGGGGTGCATGTGGACATATGACTGTCCTAGAGAGATCGAAATGAGTGGTAATGGAAAAGGTGCTAGTAAGACTGTGGGGGTCCTAGCAGCCGAGACAAACCATGTGGAGAGACTCCATGGTTTAGGGGTTTGGAATAGACCGAAGACACTAAGTGTCATGACCAAGAGGGATTGGTCCAGCATTCACGGTGAAGTGAAAGAGGCTGAGAGCATGGAAAGCCACAGTGGTGGTGTGGGTTCCAGGATGGAACAAAACAAGGAGGGAAAAAACTCTTGCTGCTCTCTCTTGCCCTTTTAATTATATATATATGCATTGTGAAAAAAAAATATTGTTGAATGCATGTATGACTGGAAATGGAATGTGTGTATTTGCTTAAAGTTAATTATGAATGCTAGAATAGTTAATTCCCTGCCCAAGAATGGAAATGAATGAGCTCGTGTGCCTGTTGGGAAGGCATGAAAAATATGAAAGTCTCCTTGATGAGGCTTGGACTGTCATGCCAATTGGGTAATTAACTGACTGATTTTAATGTCTATATTATGCTTGGTTTGACAGAATTTCAATGGTGCATTTCACAGGTGAGAAAAGTGAAACCTGGTGGTGAACATTGATCATGACAGCAGATCAAAAGTTGTTGGACTTGGCTGGAAGTCTCCTTCAAATGATTGCCAAGACCCAAGAAAATCTTAGGGAGATGCTCAAGATATAGAAAAGGCAGAATGAAATGAACCACCATATTTTGAAAGACTCTATTTGGTTTGCAAAGGGAGGTGAAAGGCCTTCTGGGAGAAATCGGCAAAGGAAAGGAAGGTGGATTAGTGATGGGACATTCATCCAAGAGACCTGTTAAGAAATGGTCCAGGCATGAAGACTCAAAGGAAATTGAGTAGGTAAAGATGAAGCAGCCAGTGAAATGCTAGGAATGCGGAGGACATCATTTACGCCGGGACTGCCCAATGAGGGAACATGATGAGGGCAACAATCACAAAGTTCCTAGGCTTCAGGATAAGCTGAGAGCTGAGAACCAGCAGGAGAAGTTCATGGAAGCGGAGGGGCTTGGTCTTGAATGTTCAAAGTAAATAATTGAACGTGGGACAGATCTCCAAAATTTTGAAATTTTGATGTGCAATTGTATATGTATTGTATATGTATTCCTATGTATTGGAACACTGATGACAGTGTTATTCCAAGGGGGAGGGGAATGTAGCACCCCGATTTTGACCCCTTTTGCATGATGTATATAATGTACTTAATCGTAGTGAGGAGCTAAAGGAAAAAGCCCCACATCGATTCGGTTGTGTATGTTTCGACAATAGGGATAATTGCCGATGGTATATTGTGCTATCTGGCACATTATAGTTTGGCGTCATGTAAACATGCACATCAATTAAAATAAACCTACATCCAGCTACGGCGGTACAATGTTAAAATGAAAAGGGCATGATTCCAAAGGATAAGGGCGGGGGATGTCAAACCTTGGACTATGGGGGGGGGGGGAATCCATGTGTTACCACCTTGTTTGATTTGCCATCTTCCCTTGTCTCATCCAACCACTTTAATGTCTTGTTGAGTAGTTGAGGCAGTTATTCCTGGGAGTGGAGTGTGGTAGGACTGTTAGTCCTTTCCCACACATACACTCCACCAGTGAGTTGACCTCACGTTGGCAAGCAACCTCCACTGCCATTCTCTCCACGATGCCACTCTTTCCCTGGTCTGTTCACTCTCATGCAAGGACGCACAGGAGGAGGCCAGTTCATCTTCCTCACGCAGAGCTAAGTAAGAAGGGGGGGTGCGATTTCTTGCTTGGTTGTTGGTTGCTTCCCCTCTCTCACGTTGTTTGTCGGTCTGTGGTGGTATTCCTTCCATTCACGTAGAGAACTAGTTTTCCTTTGGCATTATTGAGCTGTGTATTGTTTTCCATCCTTCGTGGTGGATCATGAGCTGTAGACCTCTGTGTTTTATTCCATGTTTTTCCTGGGTTGTGTCTTTTTCCTTTGCGCACAGGCTGAGAGTCTATTGTTTTCCCCTTTTCTTCCTGTGTAAGTTCTCCATCCATTACATTGTGGAATTGTGTGTGCTGTGGGATCTTGGATGTTGGACGACTGCTGATTTCCACATCTGTTGGCTGAGTTTTCCCTTGTCTATACTGGGATTTTTCCTTCTTCCCCAACTGCGGGCTGTGTAAGGTTTCCATAGTTTCCATTGTGGGTTTGGGCTATCGATTCGCCCTGGTTTTGGGTTGCTTCTTGGTTGCTGAGGCAGTAGACATATTTTGGGGATTGTTGTTGAGTTTTTTTGGCCACGCTCAGGCCAAGAACAACTCTGGAGTGTGGTTGGACCTGAGCTGTGTTTCACCTTTTATTTGGGGTTGTCACCCTGTTGTCTTCATCTTCTTCACAGAGCCGTGAATGGGTTGTTTTGCTGCAGTGTGTAGTGGTTGGTCTTCAGACTATTGAGAGTGGGATTAGAGGCTGGGTATGCTTGAGGAAATCGATGCTTGAGGCCACCATCTTAGCATTTAGCCTTTCCTAGCTCCTTGACGACCTGGTAAAACCCTACTGTGTGGGTTTGGCTGATTGGCAAACCTTGGCTATGTGTAAGCCTGCATTGACCCTTATTCCTTGAGGAATCACACGCAGCTCGGGGGTGGCAGTGTTGCTGAGAGATTGATGAGCACGCTAGCCTATGGTTGGGTGGAACGTTGCAGTGACGCAGCTGGTTACGGGGTGAGTTCTTCATCAAAAGATAAGTACTCCTGACTGTTTTATCTCTACAATTATATCTATTGTTTCATGAATTATGATGAACATGTTGAATGTTGAAATGTTTATGTTTTCTTCCACTGAATGTTGAGTAACTATGCATATTTGTATGATGGATTATGCATCTTGGTATGTATTATGTTTAAGCTTTTATTTCAGCATTGATGTCTGTTCATGTTCATGGGGCTGTTTTCCCGTATGATTGGTGTTAGTAGCGTCCTCTTCCTGGTCAAAGGGTCAGGGAGGTTACACTTTCTTGTGATTCTGTTCAAAACAAAAATTGGCTTTCCTCATAGATTCTTTCAGTGTTTTTGGATTCTCATATTCAATCCTATCCTTGATGTGATAAGGTAAACAACTGAGGAACCGCCGAACCTTCATTTTTTCATCTACAAGGTATGGCACATACCTAAGCAGACTTAAAAACTTGCTGTTCAAATCTTTCATAGTCATTGAACCTAATTTAAGCTCATAGAATTCTTTTGCTCTCTCTTCATAGTACTGCTCGGATAGAAATTTATTTTTAAAGTACTTCTTGAAGGCACTCCAATTTACATTCTTCTCTCTTATTCCTTTCACTCTCTTCAAGTCTTACCACCAAATATCGCCCTTCCCTGAAAGGTTGTAGATAGCCATTCTAGCCTTTAATTGGTTAGAATAGTTATAAATCTAGAAGTACTTCTTCATCCCAGATAACCAAGATTCCACTTCCTCCCCCTTCTCGGTTTCTCCATTGAATGTTGGTGGTTTAATCTTTTTAAACTCCCCAGAAATTTCCTCATAGGGTTTATATTTTCTCTTTTTAGTATAATGATTGTCATCACTACTATCACTAGTGGAATGAAAATTACGTTCATCACCAAATACCTCTGAAGATGAGCTGCTTTCATTTTTAGTCTGTTTAATATTTTTATATTTATGTTAGTGACTTATATCTTCTAAATAAGCTCTTTTACCCCTTCCCTCAGTTTGAAATATTTCTATTAGGATCTGATTCAGCTCCTCCTGATCTCTCAGAATCCTTTCATTTTCTCATTTAACAGATTCCATTTCAGATTTTAAGTCTTTTACTATTTGTAAAAGTTCTGAGGAATTAGTGGTTATGTCCTCTTGTATAGGGTCTCTTTGCAAGTTTTCTTATTCAGTAAAGGGAGATTCCTCTTCCTCATATTCCTCCAGTCTTTCCATACCTGTTGTTAAACTTCAAAAATAATTTCTCTGTTGAATAACATTAAAAGAAAATGACATCAGCAAAAAAAAAAATTTAAATTCACTGTTTCATAAAAGCAAGTTGGGCTTCATCAAGGCCTAGTGTTTGGACCTTGAGCTCTGATACCATAAGTCAGAACCCCAAAATTTCATAAAAATTTAAAATTTTTAAGGTAGCATAAAATGTCTGAATACATAGTTTACTAACTACTAGTGGTTAGCAGAAAATGACACAGTCTAACACTTAGTATTAATCATTTTCATATTACATTAACTAATACAACTTTTATTTTTGTGTAAAGTATAAGAGATGGACCTGCATAGTTTTCTTTCAGTTTTACTAATAAGTTTACTTTTGGGCAAGTAGGTGAAATCTATCTTTGAAAACTTGGGCTTACTTAGCATTTATGATAATGCAGATGGACTGCTGGTTCTTACAGGTTAACAGGTAACAATCGATCCAGTAGGGGTTTAATTCATGAGTAGCAAGAAGTATATCTGTTGCTTGTAAAATGCTAGTAATTAACTGACTATTTAAAAACAAGCTCTGCTAAGGTAAGGTAACTGTCTTTTATTTCATGAAAGTACTTCTATCAATCTGGATAGTAAATATTTCCAATAGAGTACATGTTTCTATTTTGTCGCTAGCTTATTAGTTATGGAAATTATCAACTTGTTACTTGTATGTAGAAATAAATGCTCATTAACAAGTTATAAACTTTTGTACTTATAGTATCGCCTTGCTACATGCACTATTGTAACAACATACATTACCATCTTATTTAATAATGTACTGGACTTATTGTTACTTGCATTCTGTAGGAATCTTACTGCCTGGAATTCTCCTTGACATTATAATCTTGATTATTGTAATTAAATGCATCGTTTCATGATGGAATACTTTCTACCCTTGCTTCGTAAGTCTAATTCATAGGTAAATATATTATCAGTGTCATTCCAATGATTATAGACTTGAGCATGGTTTATTCCATTATAAAATTTACTATTATCATGTTGCCTATATTAGAACAAGTTAATATTTATAATAACTATTATGGTAGATTTTTCTACCTAGGACTTCTAATCTGAAGTTTGACCCTATGTGTCATTAGTATGACTAAGAGTCTTCATTATGCTAAGAATAGGTTCACATAAACATCCACAAACTATCCTTGCCAAATAATGATATGGTCTATTACTAGTATTGACAAGTCGAGTAAGTAACTAATGTCTAAGAGAGCTTATACCAAGGTGGAGCCTTGTATTTGACATAGTTTAAATACTTTTACTATTCTATTCAAACTCCATATATTATAATCACCCAAAGCTGTCGATTAACAAGTGATAAGTTTGGAGTATAATATGTGCATATTCTATTATTGTTTTGCAATTATTCAAATCTAATGAATAATAGAAAGGTCCTAAAACATGATCGACATTGGGATTATCCATGTGACAAGGTCGTTACAACCTTTCACTAAGGTCAACATTAAGAGATCATCGTTAATCCATACGCAGATATTTAAGCTATCAAACATTATGATATAGTTTATGTATTGAACATTGGTGTGATATATATATAAGCGTACTCCATAGTTCATGCATGTTTTGATTAAAATCATTTTTTTGATAATTTTGATGATTGAAACCGCGGTTGGACTATGGAATTGACCATTTCATGGTTAAAAGTATTGGAGGGCATGTGGTCAGCTCCTGTCCATGTATTGGTGATATAAAAATCTTACAAACCCTATTTTCTTTGTCATTTGCTTCCACAGTTCTCGCTGGCCTGTGGGCTGCACTGTGAAGTTTCCATGGCGGCCGTGAGGTTGTTCCTCTACTGGCTTGCTCCAAGGCTTTTGTTTGACGTTGTTGTGGTTTTCCTGAGCTTGGTATTGGTTTATAAACCTTCTTAGTTGTGAACTCTACCTTGTGAGTGTTGACAATTTTTATTTTGTGTTTGGCTCTCGGCCGTCCATGGCTCAGTCCTGCTCTCCTTCATGACCTGTCACTACATTGTGAAGCTGAGCTTCTTTACTACCATTTGTGCTCCACAATCGTCATAGGGTTTGGAGATTTTTGTGTGTGCATTCCGTAGTTGCTGGAATTCTTTTCGTTGCTCGATACTATTTCATTTACAGGTAAATCTATTTGGTTTTTCTTTTCATATGAAACACTCACAGTAAAATTTTTTTATAGTTGGTTTTCAATGGAGATGAAACTTTGTATTAACACACAGTATAGTGCTCTTCTTGTAGGAACTCATGATAGCTTGATATTTCAGTGACAAAGAGAACGATGGCTCGCTTCGAGGACTCGTGGCTCCAATCTGGTAAGCCCTGGGTTCGAAGAATGGGTTTTTACCCTGCTTGTAAATAGGCTTGTTGATGGTGAAACCCTGAGCATGAAATATTGTCTGTTTTCTTCGTTATATGCATGGGTTTAATAAGTTGTTGTTCAATTTTGTTTACAAACCCTCGGTATGATTATGGGTAGTTCATGCCTTGAGCTGGTTGTTGTAATTTGGTTAAGTTTTCAGCCTTACGGCCTGTAAATGTAATAAATTGGGTTTTTAAGAAGGATTTTACTTCGAGCTCAGTCTCATTTTTGTAGAAATCTTGCAATTTATGAATATGTGTAATTCAGGGTTTTTCCTATACAACTGTTAATGAAGAAAATTACTATCTAAGATATATTTTGTAAGTAGATATTGTTGATATAAGACTGTAACTCAGTCATAATGTGAAATTTATACTTTTTAAACTCACCTGTCCAGAATATACTAGCTAGGGTTTTACTGTAAATAAAACCCTTGTCTACAATAAGTTCATAAATTTGTTAATACTTAGGTTCTGCTACTTGTTAATTCGGTTTGATTATTACAGGTGTATAGTGGTATTTTAAATTGTTAACTGTATCTTATCTTGCTTGTTTATATAAGATATTTATTTTCATAAAAGACTGTAAACAGTCTAAAATATGCTTTGGAAACTTCCTGTAAGGTGTATTTATATAATTGTAAATGAAAATGTTTAAATCTTTAAGTAATTTAAATTATATTTAAATAATTTATAAGTTAGGGTTTCAACCCTCAAGCTTTTCCTTCACAGGTATAAGCCTGTCTGGTAAATGTAAAATAGTTTCTACATATGTAAATATTTAGTTGTATACTAGTTATTGTTTATACTTACATTGATTTTATTTACTATACTGTCAGGTGGATTTTATTCAGAGTTCTTAAAAAGATAGAAAATAAACTCTGTAACTTTGTTTACTCTTTATAAATTAAGGAATTTTAGTATAACCCTATCTAGTTTATATTAAATATTAGTCTTAGATTTAGTTGATATTGTTAGAAGATAAACTATGTGGTTAGTAGTTTGTTTATATACTTAACTGTAAGTAATCACTGTAACTCTAATGTAGTTTTACTGCTGCATTTTATTCAGTTATACTAAGTAAATACAAAGAAATAGAAGTAAAACATAACACTGTTTTTCCTCCATAATATTTAACATTGAAATAAATTTATTCTACTATCTATAGTTACCCAATCCTGTATACTATTTTCATTCTCTTATCTACTTAAAGCTTCTACCTATGCTACAGTACGGCATGGGGTTTCCAGGTGTGGAAAAACACAGTCTAGAAATTTATTTACATTATAACACATTATTTTCTAATTCCATTTCATTTCTAAAATAATTTAATAAAAATGCTAACTCAAACATTTCACAAACTAAACTGATAACATTCATATAGCAGTTATCTAAGATTTAATCAACCAACACAGTAAAATAAAATAACTTAGAACTTTATGAGGACAGAAAACACCAGTGTTAGGAGGCCGTTCCTCCCTACCAATCTCCTGGGAGAGTGCTCAAAGAATGCCTCCTCAGGACCCCCGAGCCTGTTCTTGGTCTTCTTGGCTGAGAACTGGTGGAGAATTCAAATAGTATAACTCTCTGTCAACTGACTAGTTCAATACCTTAGTAAATACTTTGCTCTCAGCAGTATGATATTCAGCTTAAAAGCTACACTAGATCAATAAGCAGTTATTCCTTAAAACACTTTCCAAATTTCCCTTCCATTGAATTTATCTGAAGTACATTCATTTAACCTGAATGATCACTTCTCCAGAATGAGCAGCCTCAACTCTCTTCAATGGGAATTTTTATAAATATTGCCTAGGTCTTTTGGGTCAGTTGTCATTAATTGAGTAACCTGCTCTGATTCCACTTTCTTGGGGAATCCGGACCCCAAATGTAGGGAGGTTTCCACCTGCAATAGTTGGAAGTGGTTTGAGGATGCTGCCACATGTCAGTTTTCTCTCCACCCAGTCTCCTCCGCCAATTTGACCGGTAAAAACTCTTTTAACAGCTCTCCTAAGCTGTTGTCTCCTCCTTTATTTATTTATAAATAAAATATTTAGAATTTACATTAAATATCCTTGACCCTACTGAGTCATCAATTACAACTTAGCATAAAATTTAACATATTGTCCTCAAATAATATAATTTTTATTTTGCAAAATTGGGGCATGTGACACTTACCCTTCATGGAATAGTGAGGTACTCTTTTCTAAATGTGTGGTGCAACACTCATGGCCTCAGCCCACAAATTTGCAGGAAATCTTTTTTCTTCTAGCATGCATGTGGTCATCTCCTTAAGAGAGCGGTTTTTCCTTTCCGCTACACCATTTTGCTGAGGGGTGTAGGGAATGGAATATTGGATCTTGATCCCACTGTCGAAACATATATTCATCAACTCAGTACTGATATATTCTCCTCCATTATCATATCTTAGGTATTTGATCTTTTTCCCAGAGGCATTCTCAACTAGTGCTTTGAATTCTATGATTTTTTCTAGAACTTATGACTTTTTCTTAATGAAAAATGCCCAGGTGTATCTAGAAAAATCATATATGAATGTGAGAAAATACTGAGATCCATTCAAGGATGTGATGGGCATTGGTATCCTTATATCTAAATGAAACAGCCCCAAGATACTCGATGCACCGCAAGCCTTCCCCTGATCAAACTTATCCTTAGGGTGTTTTCCCACAACACCATGCTTACGAATTTTCTTTGGTAGTTCTGATTGTCAGGAGGCCTTTAAGCATGGAATTTTTTTGTGATTGCTGCAAGTACTTAAAATTTAAATGACCAAATATCTCATGCCATATTTTACTGGCCTCATTTCCATGAGTCAGAAGAGCGGCGGGCTTTGCATCCACCAGGAAATGGGAAAAATCATAGGATTTTCTATGATGGTTTGGATGGCCTTTTGCAACAAGTTTCCCAGATGCAATCTCATTGATTTCCACATCATTGGGGTGGAAGGTTACTCTCTTGGGCACTCCATTATGAGTCATTTTATAAACAATTAGGAGGTTGGAGGCAAGAGAGGGTACATGTTGGAGTAGGAATACATCCTTAGTACATAGTTTTTACCTTAGGGTAGCTTTATTTGCGTTCATGCGATGATATCCTATGGTTTAAGACTTAGGAGAGCTGGTTCAACATTATAACTAGTTATTTTGGCCTGTTCACACCTACAACAACACCCTAATTGGTAAAACCAGCACATGTGTACCTCATTTAATGTCTTGGGGCACCACCTCCTTGATTTGTGGGGCACTGGTTTGACTAAGTGCACTAAGGGGTGAATTTGGCATGTTTTAGCTCTCCCAAGAGCATTTATTTCCACCTAGAGCACCCCCACTCACCTCTAACTTCTCACCCATGCTTTCCTAGGACGCATTAATGACCCAACACACGTCAAATGAGGTTTTGTGACTGTTTGGGCTTAGTTGGAGTTCCTTTGGTCCACCTAGGGGGGTTGGGGGTCAATTTTCACCATGACACTTGTACTTTCCCATTTGGTTTCTAGAGCCACTAAAATTTTCTCCAATGTATTATAAATGTGTAACATAACATCTAAATGGTGTACGATAATAATATGATCAGAAACTAGCACCATTCATATGTGCTATTTCATGTATTTTCTGTCTCTTTGATTGTTTCTCTTGCATATTTTATCAAACACTTCATGTGTGAAGTATGTTCTAGCGCCTATATCTGATTAAGAAGTAAATTATTACATGGTATCAGAGCTAGTTGGAGCTGCAAGCAAATCTTGTGAGGTTTGAGTTGCTGTTTAGGGCATATTTCCAGAAAATTTGAGTGTTTAATTGCAGGTTTAAAAAAATATTGTCACAGGTTTCACAAGAAAGATGGAGAAAACTCGAGCTCTTATCACTCCATTCAATTATTTTGAGTGGAAGGCTGAGATGGTCATCCAGTTGAGGTCCAAGTGCCTCTACCGGGTAACCATGGGGATTGAAACCGAGCCAAATTCTGCTGTGGAGAAAGCTAAGTATTTTAATAGGATTTATGAGGCCTTCAGCATGCTCTGCCTCGACACTTCAAGAGAACTTCTCTTTCACATAGAAATTATTTGCACACTGAATGAAGTTTGGGTCAATTTTGAGTCACTATTCGGGAAGATGGATGAAATGAGAGGCCATCATCTTGAAAATAAGCTAATCTCACTAAGCCCAGTTCACTATGAGACCATTGAAGATTTCTTCACCAATTTTAAAGCGCTGGTACTTCAGCTAAAACAATGTGGAATAGAGAATAAATATGATCATCTTATCTTGTCCATTCTTTCTAATTTGGGTCCAGAGTATTCTGTATATGTTTCGACATTTCACTCTAGCAAACTAACAACTAGAAATTGGAAGATGCCTGCGCTGACAGATTTCATGGAGTCTTTGACTCAGGAGCAGGACAAGCTCAAAAAAATGGGTACCATCATGAAATACAAGGATAAATATCTTGCTTCTAGTATATCAAATCAATCCCAGAGCAAGAAGAAATATTTGAAGCAAATGGAGAAAGAGAAGAAGGAATCAAGTTCAAAAAGCTCTAGTTCTACTGATGGGAGCTCGAAATCTAGGAGGAGAAATAAGAGAGAAAGACCCGCATGTTATTATTTCAGAGGTTCACATATTGAGATAGATTTATTCAGAAATAAAATGGACATCATGACCAATCTCCTTCAGGAGAACCACATTGCTCTTCCAGAATTTGCAAAAAGATGGGAGCGCAAGCAAAGAAATGGTAAGGATGAGCATGCATTGGGTGCATGGATAAAACCCAATTATGATTTATTTGTTTTTGATAACTCTATTTCTGATTCACATTCTGATATATCATAACCTGAAACACCCAACCCTTCCTTGAAAAAAGTCTCAGTCAGTTCATCAAAGCTTCCTCCCAAAACTAGTCATTTTTCACTAGATTTTGATGTTCCTTCTTAAATCTCTTCCCAAATCCATTCATATATTTCCATTTGTGATTCTGAATATGATATACAGGCTGATATATATCCTATTACAGTCATTGACTCATTTCCCCAACCATCTCATGACCAAAAGACCCATCAATCCTCAAGTTCACTAGTTGGAAATTCAGAAAATTGTCTAGTTTCCAATGCTATGTCTCTTCTATATGTTGCTTTTATGTCTTGTATGTATTTCATTGGTTGGAAATCCATATA
The DNA here is from genome assembly GCA_001517045.1 of Pseudotsuga menziesii. NCBI lineage: Eukaryota > Viridiplantae > Streptophyta > Pinopsida > Pinales > Pinaceae > Pseudotsuga > Pseudotsuga menziesii. Next base: position 698,551 of record LPNX011223459.1, read on the forward strand.
ATTGGCCTTCATGGGATTTTTTTTACATATGTCTGTAATTTCCTTCACCATTCATGGTTTGAATCTCAAGTCTCCAGACCTTCCAGGTTCACTCAATTGTAAATGTGATCTAGTTGCTCACTCTTCTCTTCCTATGGATCCATTCGCTCATGGAGACTCCATACCTCTGATATTTTCTGTTGTGTATGACATATATTTTGATATTTCAGAGCCTCATGATATTTTTTACAGAGTGTGAAGGTGCTTCATCAAATTGGGAGAAATATTCATGGATTTATTCATGATACGACAACTACACATAATGCAGATTTTGTTGAATCTTTTGATGTTATTTGGGAAAGAGTTTGCAGAGATATATTTTCCATGGTTGATTATGATGTTAGATAAGAGTATTATTGCATAAAAACACATTCTTATGATTCCCCTCGATCATAAATTGATTACCATCAAAGGGCCTCTCCACCGGATCTTTGTTTACAACACTTTGATGCATTGATGCATGATCTTGGCATCCACAACATCTTCACCAAGTCCATTACCAAGAAGTTGTTCTTTCAGTTCATTCAAGTGAATAAAAGGACCTGCTGAATACATTTTGATCTCTCTCATATCCATTTTTTAGGGGATGTTTTTCCCATGGGGTTTTCCTCCTTACCTCGGTTACATAGATCAATAAAAATTCTGCTGTAAAAGGTGACTTGTGCCTTAGTTGCCAAGGCCTTGATAAATATTTTTGATTAAAATGTACTAATTCTAGATTAAGGGGGGGTTTTGGAGCAGCAATACATCCTTATTACATATTTTTTACCTTAGGATAGATTTATTTTCCTTCATGCAATGATATCGTATGGCTTAAAAATTAGGAGAGCTGATTCAACATTAGAACTGGTTATTTTGGCCTGTTCACACCTATAGCAGTGCCCTAATTGGTCAAACCAGCACATGCGTACCTCATTTAATGTCTTGGGGTACCATCTCCTTGATTTTTGGGGCCTTGGTTTGACTACGTGCGCTAGGGGGTGAATCTGGCCTATTTTATCTCTCCCATGAGCATTTATTGCCACCTAGAGCAACTCACTCACCTCTATCTTCTCACCCATGATTTACTAGGACCCATTAATGACCCAACACACTTCACATAATGTTTCGTGACTGTTTGGTATTAGTTGGAGCTCCTTTGGTCCACCTAGGGGGGTTTGGGGTCAATTTTCACCATGACACTTGTACTTTCCCAATTGGTTGCCAGAGCCACTTGAATTTCCTCCAATGTATTATAAATGTATAAGATAAAATCTAAATGGTTTATGATAATAATATGATCAGAAACTAGCACCATTCATATGTGCTATTTCATGTATTTTCTATCTCTTTGATTGTTTCTCTTTCATATTTTGTCAAACACTTCATGTGTGAAGTCTGTTCTAGCTCCTAGATTTGATTAAGAAGTAAATTCTTATAGTACATACAGAAAATTGAAAACGGAGCCATGTTCAATATTTAATGTACCTTTTCCTTTCGATATGATGGTGGAATCATCTCTTATGTGGATGAGGATGCTATTGTCGGTGTCTGATTTCCAATCTGATTTCCATCATGTGATTTGAATCTCCAGAGTATATGAGTAGAGCTGTGGGCTTTGAGGTGCTTTCCATGAGAGAATGACCTCTTTCTTGTTGTGGATCCCTATCTTGATAATCTCTCCATCGAAGGTTGTCAGGGAGATTGATGTTGTTTCTCTCAAGGAGAGAAGTCAGATCATCAAGTTTCTTCTTCATGCAGGAATTCTTAGGGTGGAATCCCTTCCTGTAGTAAGAACACTTGAATTTTTCCTTGCCTTGATGTCCTTTGTTCTTATGTTTCTTAGAGTCGAAAGGCTCCTCTTTTTGGTTCTTTTCTTTAGGCTTTGTAGCATCTACTTTAGCCCTTGAATTCTTCAGCTTTCCTTTTCCTTTCGAATCCTTTGGCCCTGAAGAAAAAACATATTGATATTTTGAGGATCTGAGTGTAAGGTTTGTCGTTACCAAAACCTCCAGATGTTAATGAACATTTGAAACTCAACACAAGGCCATATCACTAGGAGTGGTTTTTTGTCAACTTGTTTTATATTTCCAAAGGTGTGGCGGTTATACCATGTGGAGGTTGTACCGATACTCCAGCACACTACCTACGGTGTAGCTCGGGGGAATTGAACCTGAGACCTATGCTCTAATACCATGTAATTTTTTTTGTTACACCAAAACCTGCAAATGTTGATGAACATTTGAAACTCAGCGCAAGGCCCTATCACCAGGAGTGGCAGTTAGTCCACTTGTTTTATATTTCCAGAGGTGCGACGGTTATACCATGTGGAGTTTGTACCAATACTCCAACACCCCTCCTCTAGTGTAGCTCGGGGGAATATAAAACAAGTGGAATAACCACCACTCCTGGTGATAGGGCCTTGTGCCGGGTTTCAAATGTTCATCAACATCTGTAGGTTTTTGTGTAATGAAAAACCTTACATGGTATCATAGCATAGGTCTCAGGTTCAACTCCCTCGAGCTATGCTGGAGGCGGGGTATTGGAGTATCGGTACAACCTCCACATGGTATAACCGTCGCATCTATGGGAATATAAAACAAGTGGACTAACTGCCACTTTTGGTGATAGGGCCTTGTGTTGGGTTTCAAATGTTCATCAACATCTGCAGGTTTTGGTGTAACAAGAAACCTTACATGGTATCAGAGCATATGTCTCAGGTTAAATTCCCCCAAGATATGCCGGAGGTGGGGTGTTGGAGTATCGGTACAAACTCCACATGGTATAAACGCTGCACCTATAGGAATATAAGAACAAGTGGACTAAACTCCACTCCTAGTGATAGAGCCTTATGTTGGGTTTCAAATGTTCATCAACATTTATAAGTTTTGGTGTAATGAAAAACCTATCACCAAGAGTGGAAGTTATTCCACTTGTTTTATATTCCCACGGGTGCATCGATTATACCATATGGAGGTTGTACCAATACTCCAAGACTGAGCATCCCCGTTCTAAACATGCTTATCATGCTCGTTTGTATAGGTCTTGATGAAGGCATCAACAGAAGGAATTTTCCATTTTGGGGCTGTTAGCTTCCTCGTGTGGAATGATGAAACAAAGAAGGAATAGTATGGACGCAATTTAGAGAGGATAGCTAAGAGGATTTGGTCATCTTCCCTCTCCACCTTGCATTGCTTTATATGGAGCACTAGATGCTTGAATTTTGTGAAAAAATCATTCATCGATTTGAAACTGCTTGGATTCAGGGAGATCAACTAGTTCTCAAGCTGATATATTCGAAGATCATCTTGTTTATCAAAAAAGGTAGCGAGATGGTCCCAAATATCCTTCAAATTATTCAATCCCTAGGATGTGGAAAAGAAAATCCCTGGAGATAGAAAAACATAGGAATCCATATGCCTCATCTAGTTCATTCTAGTATTTTATCTTCTTTGTAGCAGCATTAGGCTCTAATTCTTTGTTCATTGTGACCTTGTAGAGCCCTCTTGAATGGAGTTGAATATCGATATATTCCTTCCATTGATGTTAATTGAAATAGGTGAATATATCCAGAGAATTGGCCATTGGGCTACTGTATCGAATGCAAAGAACCTCTAAAAACCTGCAATCAACACGATGAAGTCACTGTAAGGTCGAACATCCTGCACATTTTAGGTTTTCATCACACCCAACTTAATTGATTAAGCAATATTGATAAAAAAATTACTTAAGTTGGGGTATTAAGTGGTAAACCTTTTGCTTCTAGTGCAGTGCTGGAATTTGAAATTTTGCTCAATTTTGCATGCAAGATTCATCAAAAACCATGTTTTTGAAGAAAATAGCTTTGTCTCACTGTGGCTTTGATACCATATTAATTATGTAATATAAATATTGGACAAAGTATAAACTCACAAGTTATTTAATTGACAAATTACACATGAAATGATGCAACGATACTGCAATAGGAGGTTGCAGTTCTATATTATTAGTAAAAAATGAATAATTACAATACAGTGTCATGCAGAATGCATGCATGCCAAGGTAATTAGAATACTCAAAGAGGTCATTTGAATTACATGGATGAGTGTAGCTTAACTAAATGTCAGACACACTTGGCACAATTAGTTAACTACTAAACTGATCAATAACTGACTCTCACACTAAGTCCTAACTGAATCAGAGTGCAATAGATGACTGAGTTTAACTAAATGTGACTCAAAACATGTAACTACATGTCCAAATCAAGGAGGTAGTGCATCCATATCTCCAAGTAGCTCTAATGAATTTAACTTAAGTTCCACTTGTCATCAGAAGTGGTTAGAGGCGCCATAGTTGACTCCAGTTCATAAATATTGGCTGAAAATGGACAAACAATAGATGGAGGCACCTTTACAACTCAAATTAATTGATTTTTAGATGAAACAAAAATCAGTTAGCAATTAGGTGCACTTATGATACTTAGTTCACCCTAGAATTTCTCCTCGGTTGAAGGAGAAAGGCCAGTTAGCCTCCCCGATTGAAGGAGGAAGCCCAGTTAAACTCCCTGATTTAAGGTGAAGGCTTAACCGGCCACCTTAATTGAAGGAAGGCATGGGTGTGCTCATGATGATGTCATAGTGTGCTCATATAATGCCAAGTAAGTCAATTAAACTTAGGATAGTGGGTAAATAGGTCAAAATTGACTAAATAAGTGTGCATGTTGGGTAAATGACTCCAACAAGAAGAGGGGTTATAGAAAGGCATGAAGTGTGAGAACGTGTACACTTTTGATTTGTGATCCACCTAACCTTTAGAAATGAATCTATCATTCACAATATTAGAGATTTCAACATCATTGGGTGAGAAAAAAAACTTCTTAGGAGACCCATTGTGGGTCATCTGGTATATTGACAAGAGATTAGCAGCAAGACCTAGGACATACAATACATTATTAAAGTAACCATGGTCAAAATATATGCTACCCTTACCTTAATTTCAATTTCTTATTTGTATCCCAGAAAAATATTTGGAACATTCAAAACATTAAGAGAAGAGAAGGCCTCCCTTGTTGAAACCATGTTCCTAGAAGCTCCATAATCAATGGTAAAGGAAAGAGATCCTATAGTGCTTGCAACTAGGGCATGAAATCTCTCCTTGTCTTCAAAACTAGGTCCTCCTTCCTTTGTTTTTGTGCCTTCAGGAATGGATATGTTGTACTTATATAGTATTTTAGTCAACATATTGATTTGCTTCTTCATGAAATATCTCTCAGGATGAAATATATTACCACAGTATGCATACTTGCTCATTTCAGCTTTACCTTTCTTCTTCTAGGAGTTCTTCTTCTTGTAGTTTGTGGACTACTCATGAGATTTGGACTTGTCTCCTTTTCTATCTAGAGGACTTTTAGCATTCTTCTTTTCTTTGGAATCGATCTTGGGATCTCCAGAAACCAAATATTGATCTTTGGAAGGTTTGATGGTTCCCATCATGACCAATTTGTCTTGCTCCTAAGTCAAGGAGTCCATGAAATATGCTAATGAAGGAATATTCCAGGTTTGAGCCGTCATCTTTTTGGCATGGAAGGTTGAAACAAATACTGAGTAGTTAGGTCCAATACTTGAAAGGATGACCAATAGTATTTGTTCATTATTTGAATTTGGAGAATTAGACTTGAAAGGATTCAAAGATGCTTGGAATCGATGAAATCAGATTTTTCTCTAGTTGATGAACCATCATCTCATATTTATTCCCAAATAAATTTTGAATCTTCTCTCATACCTCATCTGGTGATGACAATTCATCAAGATGGAATAGAAGGTCTCTAGAAATGTTGAGACATTAGATACCATACACATCATCTCTCCTATTATGATATTTGATATTATTTGTTGTTGCATTAGGATCAAATTCAATTTCCATACTCACTTTGTAGAGGCCTTTACTCCTCATTAGAATCTCCATATATTACTTCCATTCGAAGTAGTTGAATGGAGTCAAGATGATACGATGAGATCGATCCATTATTCAACAATTATGCCCTTGAACAAAAATAATGTGCTCCTTGTGAATGATTTCAACCCTGCAAAAGCAATAGAATAGGAGAAAAATTGTGCTACCAAGGATTTAATACCATGTCGAAATTAATCCCAAGCTAAGATCAATTGAACTCACAAAATTGCATGAAAAATATGCAAGAAACACTCAAAAGGATACTGGATATGTTGAATAACACAAACTGTTGTTATATTATTTTACACCAACCATAATTATATATAAATGGTTTTTTCAACCATGTATATACTCCAAGGAATCGAAATCATAAATATTTCATTCGAATCAGTACAAAAGTAGGCTTACTAAACTAGTCAAAATCCCCCATAGGTGCACAAAACACTTTCCTAATATGCCAAGATGATGAAAAATTGGATGAATGATTTGTTACAACTGATAAGTGAAGGAAAGTGGACTAAATAATTCTTTTAGGTATGGAAAATAAGGAGGGTGTTTTGTGCAAAAATAAGGCAGTCTACCTTAAAACTAGCTTACCTTTTTCCTTAAAATTGCAGAAAAAGAAGGAAAATATAGATAAGGAAGGAATGCACACTTACTAAACTAGGAATTCTAATGAGTTGGAAGAATCTTATCCAAAATATTTCCAAATCTCTCCTGGAGGAATTTTTGTCAAATTTGACCACAAAATTTCAAGTGGATGCCAACTAGTTAGTCCAGGACCTACAAATTTAACCAAAATGATTAATTTTTATATCCTAACTATGGGAATGGGTTTTGATTATTCCAATAGTTAGAACCATAAATTAAATCACATTCACAGTTTTTTTCGAAAAATTGGACCTCTCACTTAAGATAAATTAAAAAAAATCTCCCTCCAAAACATTAAAAAATGGCTTAAATAAGTAAATTTCTCTTTTGGATAGATTAATTTGGATTTCTTGAAGCAAAATTAGAGGATTTTGTTTGTCATTCTCAAATTTTTTCTCTTAAGTTGTGTTTGATCCCTACGTGCCCTTTTGACCCGCACCTTTGGGTGATATTGTGAATGAGAAATAGGGATCTCAAGTGTAATAGTCTAGTATTATTTTTTAGCATAATTTTGAGCCCCTGTGTATCCTTTTCAATCGCACTTTCAGGTAATATTGTGAACGAGAAATAGGGATATCAATGTAATAATTTATACTTTGTTTTTTAAGAACATATTTTCTGATCTCTGTGTATCCTCTTCTGTAGCGTCCCTGACCCTCCGATCGGTGAAGAGGATGCTACCATGGCATTAACCATCAAGGCTACTAGCCCCATGAACATGTGAATTCATAAAAATGCTGAAGCAGAATGCGTTGAAGTAGAACATACACAGATGCAATTATTTATCATACACAGTGGAAGCAACATACATTCATACAAGCATTCATTCAACATGTCCATCATAATCATTAACAGTAAATATGATTGAAGAAGTAAAATGGACAAGATCACTTATCTTATGAAGAACTCGTTCTGCAACCAGCTACGTCGTTGCAACGTTCCACCCAACCATAGGCCAACGTGCTCCTTAATCTCTCAGCAGCGCTTCCACCCCCGAGCTGGGCATGATTCTCCAAGGAATAAGGGAACAAGCAGACTTACACATAGCCAAGGATACACAAAACACAGCCAAGCCAACACAGTTGGGTTTATCAGGCCATCAACAAGATAGCCAAGCCAATATGGTCAGGCTTATCAGGCCATTAAGGATTTGGGAAAGGATAAATGCTAAGTTGGTGAGCTCATTACAGAGCTAGGAACACCTACACCAGAACTAGCCTGACTTCTAAGACACCCACACACACCCAACACAAGGAATCAGTCCCTTCTCTGCTACACAGTCCCTCAGGCCCTGCATTCCCTTCCAGTGCCATTCAGGGGTTATGGAGAAGAAAGCCAACCCTCTATCTCTATATGTGTGGTTTCCAACACACCAGGTTTATCAAGAAAACCATGCCAACATCCCTGCTCCCAACATAGTCCGAATACCAACCATTGCACACATGCAATCAACCATCTGTTACATCTTAATAGGGAAAATGACTCCTGAGTCGTTATTGGCCCTATCGTGGCCAAAATGACTCCCCTAAGTGAATTACAACAGTCCCAAGCGCAACAGCAAATGCAATCAGAGCATGAGGAAAGACAGCAGTCCATCCTAGATGACTAAGCAAGAGGAAAAGAATTACACAGACCGCACTGGGGAAGAAAATACATACTCTTAGCCTGTGTGTGAAAATGAATAGACTCGCATCCCAAAAATGTGAAGAAGGCCCCAACGAAACACACTATAACGTAAGGGAGACCGCAACAACCCGCAATTAGTTTTTTAGGAAGGTATCCTCCCACACTGTCCACAAAATCCGTAGAGGAAGACAGCGTGCGTAAAACCAGGTAAACTCCTGTGCGTGAGAATAATGAACAAGAATTCCACTCCTGCGTGAGGGTGAACAGCCAAGGAAAAGAATGGCACCGTGGAGAGAATGTAGTGTCCCCCTGGAGTGATGGCGGTGGTTTGGTTGCCATCATGAGGTCAACCACGTTGGTGGAGTGTACGTGTGGGAAAGGACTGATAGTCCTGCCACACTCCACTCCCAGCCATAACTTCCCCAACCAACAGTAGAGCTTTTTAATGGTGGTGGTTGGATAAGACAAGGTGGTGACAAATGTCTTTTTCCCCCCATTGACCAAGGTTTGACATTTCCCACCCTTATCCTTGTGAAAATCATGCCCCTTATCAATTTAGTTGCCATGAACATAGTTGTTTGGGTTATTTAATTAAAGATGCATATTTACATGATGACAAAATTCAATATGTATGCCGCATGCCCTGATATACCATCGGTGACACTTTCAACCCGAAACATAGCATAACCAATCAATGGTGGGGCCTTGGCCTTTAGCTCCGCACCATGATCATTTACAATATATACATCATATACATCTAATGAAACGGGGTCAAAAACCTGGGTGTTACATTCCCCTCCCCCTTCAATAGCACTGTCCTCAGTGCTTTACAAAATTGGACAAAATGCTACATTGGTATCGCCTCAATGTTTTGCAGAATTGAACAAAAATGGATGTGCCAATCGCATGGCATCCTCCAGCTCCCATGTAGCCTCTTCAAGTCCATAGTTCTCCCATTGCACCTTTACCTGACCTATGGCCCGGTTCCGGAGCATTGTGTCCTTCCTATCGAGGATGCACATTGACTCGATTCGGAACTCTCCCTCAGGTTCCACCTGAATCACATCCCAATTTATCACATGGTTAGGATCATGTACATATTTCTTAATCAAAGAAACATGAAAAAAATTATGAGCTCTAGTGCTAGCAGGCAATGTAATTCTATATGCAACTGGCCCTATTCTTTCAAGCACTTCAAACGGCCCATAGTATCTAGGTGACAACTTGGCACAAATTCCAAGCTTCAAGGAACTCTTCCTTTCCCTCACTCTGAGGTAAACATGATCCCCAACATTGAACTCCCTGTTCACCCTATGCTTATCCACATAGCTTTTCTGTCTGTCCTGTGCTGCATTCAGATTCTACTTGATCTTTACAACCTCTTGCTCCATTTCCTTGAGCAATTCTGGTCCAAGCACAACCCTGTTCACTGGGTTATCCCAAGCCACTGGTGTCCTACACCTTCTTCCATATAAAGCCTCATATGGACTCATCCCCAAGGATGCCTACTGTCAATTGTTATAAGAAAACTCTACCAAGTACAAATAATCTTCCCACTCGGTTGGCTTGTCCATTACGTACATGCGAAGTATATCTTCAAGCACCTGATTAAATCTCTCTGTCTGACCATCTGTTTCAGGATGGTAGGTAGTGCTGAAGTTTAGCTTTGTACCCAAATCTACAAACAACCCCTTCCAAAAATTGGATGTGAACTTGACATCTCTATAAGATACTATTGCCTTCGACAATCCATGCAATCGAAAAATATCCTTCATGAAGATCTTTGCAATGTCATCAGTCTTATGCGTAGACTTAACTGGTATAAAATGTGCTACCTTGGTCAACCTGTCTACCACAACCATGATGGAATCATGTTGTCTCCAAGTCATCGGCAATCCTATAATCAAATCCATGGAAATAACTTCCCATTTCCATTCCGGAACTGGAAAAGGTTGCAACAAACCTGCAGGGTGTTGATGCTCAACCTTTACCTGCTGACACTTCATGCACCTTGAAATGTACTCAGCCATGTACTTTTCCATTCTTGTCCAAAAGTACTGCTTTATAGCTGTAGCAATTGTCTTCTGATATCTTGGGTGACCAGAATATGGAGCTTGATGGATTTCATCCATGACAACTCTCCTCAAATCTACTACATCTGGAATATAAATTCTCCCTTTATAAATGAGAAGTCCATCTTATTCAAATTTATATCCCTCATACTTCTTCTCAAGACTTTGCTGTTGCAATTTGTCTTTTACCTTCTCATACAATTCATCTCCAGCAGCATGACTAACAATCTACTGCCTCAAATCTGATTGGCAAATACTAAGAGATGCCACATGCATTTCTTGCACCTTCCTACAAAGTGCATCAGCTACCTTGTTTTCTTTTCCTCTTATGTGCTTGATTTCGAAATCAAACTCACATAAAAATTCCATCCATCTTGCTTGCCTAGCATTCAGAGTAGGCTAATCAAACAAATACTTCAGTCCATAGTGGTCTGTTCTGAGCTCAAATCTCCTACCCATCAAGTAATGTCTCCACATCTTGAGGGCATGTACTATGGCTGCAAGCTCTAGATCATGAGTGGTATAGTTCTTCTCATGCTCCTTTAGCTTTCTTGACTCATAACATATCACGTGGTTGTCCTGCATAAGGAATCCTCTAATCCCTTGTCCGCATGCATCAGTACACACCACAAAATCCTTCTCCGGATTTGCAACTTTCAATACGGGTGCACTAGTGAGAAGATTCTTCAACTGCTGGAAGCCTTCTCCACACCTCGATGTCCATTCGAACTTCATCCCCTTCTTTTGCAAAGAAGTGATGGCATGTGCAACTTTGGAGAATCCCTCAATGAATCTCCTATAGTATCCTGCAAGTCCCATAAAAGATCTTACATCTGTCACATTTCTTGGAGTAGGCCAATTCATAATGGCTTCAATCTTTTCAGGGTCCACAGATATACCCTCCTCTGAGATAATGTGACCCAAATATTGAATTCTATCTCTATAGAAGTCACACTTGCTCAGTTTTGCATATAACTGATGCTCCCTAAGAAATTGCAATGTTAATCTCAAATGCTCTTCATGCTCTTCCTCATTCTTAGAATAAACAAGAATGTCATCAAGGAAAACAAGAACAAACTTGTCCAAATACCTAATGAAGACACTATTCATAAGGCACATAAATGTAGCTGGTGCATTTGTGAGACCAAATGGTACCACTACAAACTCATGATGATCATACCTTGTCTTGAAGGCTGTCTTATGAATGTCTTCATCCTTGATTCTCACCTGATGGTAACTAGACCTCAAGTAAATCTTAGAAAATACCTTTTCTCCTCTCATTTGATCAAAGAGGTCATCAATCCTAGGCAAAGGATATTTATTCTTCACAGTAACCTTGTTCAATTGTCTGTAATCGATACATAACCTTAGTGTACCATCTTTCTTCTTTACAAACAGAACTGGTGCTCCCCAAGGAGACACACTTGGTTGGATATACTTCCTTTCTAGCAACTCTTGCAGTTGCATCTTCAATTCTAGCATCTCCGGTGTACTCATCCTGTAGGGTGCCTTGGACACTGGTGCTGCTCCTGGCACAAGTTCAATTGTGAAATCAATGTACCACTTTGGATGAATCCCTGGAATCTCATCAAGAAACACATCCCTGAATTCATGTAACACTTGATAGTCCTCCAACCTTGGAGTTTCATCTCCTAATGTCTCCAAAATATGAGCTGCATACAACTGGAAACCCTTCCTACAGAACTTCTTTAACTGAATTGCTAAAACCTGCCGTATTGAAATCACCTTTGGAATGCCTCTCACAACTACTAGGTTCCCTTCTTCATTCATGCATTCAAAAGTCTTATTGTAACAATCAAGATTCACCCTGTGAGCTTCTAACCAATCCATTCTAATGAGAACATCATAGGAACAAAGCGGTAGAACATTCAGATCTACACAAGCGACCAATCCATCCATGACCAATGGACATTTCTCTACCACCTCACTGACCTTTCTCTTAGTTCCAGTGGCTAGCTGAACTAACCAAGACTTCCTATGCTTTATTTTCTTAAAAGCGCAAATATCCACTACTCTAGGAGTAATGTAACTATGAGTAGAACCAGGGTCAGTCAAAATAGAAACAGATTTCTCAACAATCTTACATGCTACTTGTTACCACCTAAGTTGTACTTACTGGTTTTTTTATCAAGTGAGCCTGGTGAACCGGACAAGGATAACTTGTTCGGACTTTAGAAGACCTGTGGAAGTACTTCTGGGAAGTCCTTGTTGTACTATATCACATGTTCATACCCCATGGGGGAATTGTAATAAATGTGCTAGCATGATAGTGTCTGTAAAAGACTCGGTCTCTTAGACTTCATTTATCAATCCGATCAGCCCAGGGTGTTTTTTCCCTTGGTTATTATTGGTTGTTGAACAAACGACTGATAATTTCTGAGTTTTTCACTCCATACCTCCAAAGTTGGTGTGGTCGGCTTGGCATTTAGGCATATTGAGGTTATTAGAGTCTATGTGTCAATGTATAAGCATGCTAGACATCATTTTTGAGTCATATGACCATGTCTAAGTCCCCCTAGGTGTTTTTCAATCTTTCAATTTTTTAGTTTTTTCAGTGTTTTTTATTAAATTTTAATTTTTCCAAAACTTAGGCTATTTTTTAATAGTTTAATTGGAAAAATTGATTTTGTAATAAAAGTGGGCCAAGTAATTAGTTTCAGTCATGTAGGTGCTCATTTTCAAGCTAAGAGCACCATGTAAACCCATGGACCCACTATTTCCTAGTTTTGAGTGATTTTCCATCACTCAGGTCAGAAATCCCAAAAAATCAATTATTGATTATTTTAATTAATAAATTGATGAATAATGGAGCAAATCCAAAATAATAAATCAGTGGATTCTCAGCCGATTTGATTGAAATCAGTCAGATTTGAAGCAGATTGACTGGATCTGACAAATCCTTGACTGAAGGAGGTGATCAAATCAGATCCAGAGTTGATCTTCATCATCCTTTATGGGGGATTTCTCCCTCCCTCTCTCCTCCACATGTTTTTGGCTCATCTGGATGAGTTTTGGTGGATTCTTCAGTCAACAGGTTGAGGTGTCACTCAGATCAGCCCCCCAATTGACAGTTGCACTCAGTGAGACTCAGATCTGGCTCAGCTAGACACAGATCAGGCATTGATGGACTCTCCCTCAGCTGATTTGATATATCTCCATGGGATTTGTGCCCCCCTGGGTTGGGTGGCATGTATTTTGTATATATCCAGGCACAGCCTCCTCTTCCAAGCTAGTTAGAACTGGGATTGAGGTGCTGCTGCTATTGTATTGTTGTAATTCTTCATTTTAAATAAAGAAAATATTTGGAGGCAATACGGTGTGGTGCCATTACATGTGTGGATGATTATTTCCATTGCTTTACTGAGGTAACCTGTATCTGTGGTCATTTTTTGCTAATTTCTTGTAGATCTGTGGTTAAGATTGGTAATTAGCTTATTACAATCTTGATAGGAAAGGTGTTGTTCAATAATTTTAGTGACTGTCACTCTCCTTTGATGCATGTTTAGAGATCTATATTTAGCATGTCCTATAAGATTATATGCATGTTATCTTGAATCTCTTTTTATGTACTCATCGGATCTCACAAGTTTCTTGGCAAGTTCTTTGATTTCAGCTGAGTTGCAGGCTCATACTTTGGAGAGGATGCTGATATAGTTTTATTCTTCATTCTCTTCAAAAAATTCCAAAAATGCATAGTCCCTCGACATTCCACCTGAAATCTCCACTGTGGATCTTCAAGGAAAACAACACTTTTCTCCTCTTCTTCCTCCCTCAAAATCAACACTTTACCCAGTTACTTGGTTCAGTTCATAGTGGTGATTTCATTTGGATCTGTTTCATCATATTAAAATATACATAGATCTGATATTTCATAGCTCATATCCTCTATCTTGCACTTCAAAAATTTTCATAAGCATCCTAGATCTAGCTGTAGGGAAATCGTCTTTTTTGCATGAAAATTTAAAGGAAACTTGTAGATCGCATGCATTAGATTTCCTTTCACTGTTATAAAATTAAATATTCTGCAATATTAGTGCATATTTTTTTTCTGCACAAATATAAATCCAAGATCCCAAGGAAATCTTGCTTTCCTTGGTTCCTTTTCTGCCTGTTTAGCTAGTTTTCACTTCATTTTTTGTGAGATAAGGTAGGATGATCCAAAGGTACTCTTAAAGTTCTTTTGGGAATTTTTTATTCTAAAATTCTCACTGTATTTTATCAGGTATGATATAAAAGAAAGGAATCTTCTGTCCAAAGTGGCTTTTGGAGCGTTCAAATCCCCCCAGGGGTCTCCCTTTTTTCACAAAATTCTTAAATTTTTTGTATAATTGTAAGATCTTGGTTTCAACATGTATAAGCATCAATAAGTTTCTGATATATCAATTCTATGATATTGTAACTTCTTTTAATAAAATTATTCTTCGAATAGGCTCTTTCGAGCCCATTCCCCTTCCCCCCTGGGGGGATTCGCGTCGATGTCCTTTTTGTTATTTTTGCTCATTTATTTTCAAACTAGTATTGATATAATCTGTAGGGTAGTATAATATATTTCATTATTAATTCCATACTCCATATCTTACATTTCAAAGTAATCGTAATACTTACCCCACGATTTCCCAATTGACCCGAAATGGGAAAGAGATTCGTGGTAGGATTAATTAAGAAACTAGGATTGTGTATCTGTTTGATTTTTTCTATCATTTGTTTATCAGCAATTATAAAATTAACCTTTCCTCGATTCCCTGATTGAGATCCACTTGGATCGAAAGAGGTTCTTGGAGGCTTTTTCTTTTAAACAAGAACATCCAGTTTAAAACTTATTAAAATTTACAAGACTCCAGTGTGTATGCTCTACACTTGGCTGTGGTTCATCTGATCAGTCAAGCTGTATCAAAAGAAATTGGGTGACTATCATAATTAGGACTCACTCTCCCAATTGACAAACCATTAGGTGAAAATCCAACACCTAGATCAAACCTCTACGGTGGAAAAATACCCAAAGGAAGCGGGAACTCCTGAAAAGTGACCTCGGGGTGCCGATCTCTGTCACACCCTAACAGGTGCATTACAAACAATAGCCCCAGAGACTCCATTTCAGCCCACGTATTCCTTGTGGGTAGCCGTGAGGGTTTAGTTTTGGACATACTCCAAGTACTCTCGGGTATATCTGGAGTCCCCCCTTTGCCTAATTTAATCAACTCATACTTCACATTTAACTTAAAACATACCAAGATGCAATCGCAAAACATTCACTCCAAGCACATGCAAGCATATTGATTATATTTTTGACTCCATTCTAAGGCACTGGTTAATTTCTTGCTTTATATGTATATTGTCTCTCAGTATTATGCTTTCGTGTGTTCATCTTTTACATCTTGCCATCTTTGATTATCCATAGTTAAATTGTAAACTCGTAAATAACTCAGTCAGTTTAAACATCACAACACTAAGTAATTCTCCTTAGTAACTTAATAGGGTCTACCCCCTTGGCTTCATTAGGAGTTGAGCCTAAACGGAGGAGTCAAGAACAAGGTGACAACCTTGACTCGAGACTTGCCCCCAAGGACACACCAAGTGGCTTGAAGATTTCTGCCACATGACCCAGGTGTGTGAAAGGTGGCAACAATTTTTGGCGCCGTTGCCGGGGATAAATCTTTTTATTCCCGAGTATGACTTAGCTTAACTTTTTTCTAAAACAACTAAAAAGATAAAAACATTTGATTGATCTAGTCTTTAAAAAACATAAAAATGAAAACTTGATCCATCTGGCGACTCCACTGTCTAACATCCCTTCAAGAATTTCTACCTGAAGAAACCGCCGACAATTATTCAATCCTCTCCCTGATCCCAAAAGGTTTATTAGGGAAAGATTGAATAGGAAGATTTCTCATAGAAACCTTGAAGATTTAGGAGACCAATCCCTCTCAGATATCCATCACATATTTGTAGAGAGTCATGTTCACTAATCTCAAGAAATGACGGAATTTTACAAACCCCTTGACTTTTCTCAGATAGCAGGTAGTCCTCATTACATTCAGAATGATGCTATCAAGAAGCTCCCCAGGTTCGAGGGAAATAATGCTGCCACTGCCAAGACTCATCTCTGAAAGTTTGAAAGGCACCTAGTCAGTTACTGCGATAATGTTGCCTCTAACCATGAAGATATCAAAATGAAGCTCTTTTCTTTATCCATAGAGGATGATGTTACGGAATGGTATGAAAACCTTGGTGATGATTCATATAAAACCCTTAATGAATCCCTAGCAGGTTTTGAGAAGAAATGGGGGGAAAGGAAAGAACCAAGACATTTTCTTGTTGCCCTTCATGATATAAAGAAGATGGAGAATGAAACCATGGATGAATTTAATACTAAGTTCAGGCATGTGGTTGCGGACCTCCCTAGAGAAATCAAGCCAAGAGATGCCTCCATCCTCATATATTACATCGAAGCTTTCACTAGTGATTTGAGGTACCAGTTAAGGGACAAAGAGCCGGTCAATCTAAAAACTGGTCAGGAATTGGCCGAGAAAATAGAAAGGAATATGCAGTCTTCAGGCGAATCCAACATTCCAGGTTACACTAGGGGAAACACTTCATACAAAAAAGAAAAGGGAAAAGCCTTTGAATTAGAGGAAAATGAAACCTCTAAAGACCCCATGGAAAAGGTAACTAGCCTATTGGAAAAATTCATGACAAACCAATCTGAGCAATTGAATAAAATTCAGAACAGAATAGTTACATTAGAGAGAAATAATGGACCTAGGAATTTTCAACCAAAACATAATCAAGTATATCAAAGGAAGTTTCCTCAGCAAGATCCTAGGATTCCAAACCAGTTAGACTCAACTAACCTAGTAGATGAAGTAATTCCATGGTGCAGACCTTGTGAGCAATTCCATCCAGAAAGCACTTGCTACATAGAAAACCAGGTTATAGAACATCGGATGGCGGAGGTCAGTAACCAGGAAACAAATTCAAGCAAGCCAAACCATATATACATGGTAGGCCAGGCCTACCCTTTGTCACCATCTAAATAGTACAAGCCTGAGGATTAAACCATTGCAGAATATTATAGTGAAACTTAAGATGAAAACTGTAATATACATGATGGGACTCCTATGTGTTCTCCATATAATGATGACAGTCTGGAAGGTTTACTACCTTGTGACCTTTTCTCTGAAGAAGATAAGTATGAAAATGAGGACAAGTATAGCTTGGAGCATGATACAAGTGACGAAGACTCCCTTATCCGCAACAAAGATGTTGATGAGGAATCCTAGACATTCATGGAAAATCCATTCTATGACATGAATAAAGAGGAAAATAATGAACCAGAAACTTTTGATGGTTTTGTTAATGGCATATCTAAAGAAGAGAGCATGGACCATCTGGCCTTGGGAAACTTTGATATGAAAAAGGAGCATGCAGTGTATCCACATGATCAGTTTGAGATATATATCGATATCAGTAGTGAAGACAAAGAGAACTCAATATCGGAACCTGATATCAGCAATGGGGAATCCATCACATTTAACATAAATAATGGTGATGACTATTGGGATTTTTGTGGATATATTATTAAGAATCCTATCTATGCTATATCCAGCAAAGGGAGTGTCTGTTTAGATATTTGTGGAAGTCCAATCTACTATACTTCCATAGAGGGAAGCATGAATCTGGAGACCTTGGAAAATCCTAGTATGGAAAAGCAGCATTCAAAACTCTTATATGATCATTCAGAGTCATATCATGCAGAGCCGCACAAGGGTATCAGTAATGAAGACATGGAGAAGTAGTTTTCTGAAAAGACAGATGTGATGCAGTTATTAGAATATCAGTCTCAACTATCATCTTCACATATAGAGTTTTCTAATGACTTGGAGCTGCTTGGGGCTTATATAGTGAATTATCATCTGGTAAGCCTTGATGATCAGTATGATGGTGTAGTCAATCTGCTTCGTCATTCCAATTTGTACATCAACCCTATCCAGTCATGGATAGAAGCAGCCTGTGCAGGCACTTACCAGTTTGGGAGGAAGTTTGACGACATTATTCATGCCTATGATTTCCCATCCATCCCGCCCCTTCTGGATCATCACGCAGGTTTGCATTTTCTGAATAAATTATCCTTACTTTGGCTAGTAACCAAAGACAAGGAAACTTTTTTTATGTTAATAAAATTCTTAGGTGGTTACATTGGATTTCTGATTACACTTAACCCATTTTATATCATGCTTAGAGTAGGAAAATAAGCTCCTTGAAAGAGAGCATTTACTTTCTGCATTTCTATTTTATACTTAGCTATAATAAAACTTTGCTTCTTTTAGTTAGTTACATTTATTTTGTTTAAATAAATCAGCTTAATGATTCATTTGGTTTTTCATAAAACTTGTGCTACTGAGGTTTTTCTTGTCAAGTTGAGATGTTTTTATAGGGTATATAAACCAGAGATTCTAGTGTTCTTATATCCTCTCCTTGCCTCAAACACCAGATCGAGCACACATCCCACAGTTGGAGCCAAAATGTTACCACCTAAGTTGTACTTAGTGGTTTTTTTATCAAGTGAGCCTGGTGAACCGGACAAGGATAACTTGTTCGGACTTCAAAAGACCTGTGGAAGTACTTCTGGGAAGTGCTTGTTGTACTATATCACATGTTCATACCCCATGGGGGAATTGTAATAAATGTTCTAGCATGATAGTGTCTGTAAAAGACTCGGTCTCTTAGAATTCATTTGTCAATCCGATCAGCCCAGGGTATTTTTTCCTTTGGTTATTATTGGTTGTTGAACAAACGACTGATAATTTCTGAGTTTTTCACTCCATACCTCCAAAGTTGGGGTGGTCGACTTGGCATTTAGGCCTATTGAGGTTATTAGAGTCTATGTGTCAATGTATAAGCATGCTAGACATTATTTTTGAGTCATATGAACATGTCTAAGTCCCCCTAGGTGTTTTTCAATTTTTCAATTTTTTAGTTTTTTCAGTGTTTTTTATTAAATTTTAATTTTTCCAAAACTTAGGCTATCTTTTAATAGTTTAATTGGAAAAATTGATTTTGTAATAAAAGTGGGCCAAGTAATCGGTTTCAGTCATGTAGGTGCTCATTTTCAAGCTAAGAGCACCCTGTAAACCCATGGACCCACTATTTCCTAGTTTTGAGTGATTTTCCATCACTCAGGTAAGAAAGCCCCAAAAATTAATTATTGATTATTTTAATTAATAAATTGATGAATAATGGAGAAAATCCAAAATCCAAAATCAGTGGATTCTCAGTCAATTTGATTGAAATCAGTCAGATTTGAAGCAGATTGACTGGATCTGACAAATCCTTGACTGAAGGAGGTGATCAAATCAGATCCAGAGTTGATCTTCAGCATCCTTTATGGGGGATTTCACCCTCCCTCTCTCCTCCACACGTTTTTGGCTCATCTGGATGAGTTTTGGTGGATTCTTCAGTCAACAGGTTGAGGTGTCACTCAGATCAGCCCCCCGATTGACAGTTGCACTCAGTGAGACTCAGATCTGGCTCAGCTAGACACAGATCAGGCATTGATGGACTCTCCCTCAGCTGATTTTATATATCTCCTTGGGATTTTTTCCCCCCCTGGGATGGGTGGCTTGTATTTTGTATATATCCAAGAACAGCCTCCTCTTCCAAGCTAGTTAGAACTGGGATTGAGGTGCTGCTACTATTGTATTATTGTAATTCTTCATTTGAAATAAAGAAAAGATTTGGAGGCAATACGGTGTGGTGCCATTACAGGTGTGGATGATTATTTCCATTGCTTTACTGAGGTAACCTGTATGTATGGTCATTTTTTGCTAATTTCTTGTAGATATGTGGTTAAGATTGGTAATTAGCTTATTACAATCTTGATAGGAAAGGTGTTGTTCAATAAGTTTATTGACTGTAACTCTCCTTTGATGGATGTTTAGAGATCTAGATTTAGCATGTCCTATAAGCTTATATGCATGTTATCTTGAATCTCTTTGTATGTACTAATCGGATCTGACAAGTTTCTTGGCAAGTTCTTTGATTTCAGCTGAGTTGCAGGCTCATACTTTGGAGAGGATGCTGATCTATTTTGTTTCTTCATTCTCTTCAAAACCTTCCAAAAAGGCATAGTCCCTTGACATTCCACCTGAAAGCTCCACTGTGGATCTTCAAGGAAAACAACACTTTTTTCCTCTTCTTCCTCCCTCAAAATCAACACTTTACCCGGTTACTTGGTTCAGTTCATAGTGGTGATTTCATTTGGATCTGTTTCATCAAAGTAAAATATACATATATATGGTATTTCATAGCTCATATCCTAGATCTTGCACTTCAAAAATTTTCATAAGCATCCTAGATCTAGCTGTAGGGAAACCGTCTTTTTTGCATGAAAATTCAAAGGAAACTTGTAGATCGCATGCATTAGATTTCCTTTCACTGTTATAAAATTCAATATTATGCAATATCATTGCATATTTGTTGGCTGCACAAACAAAAATCCAAGATCCCAAGGAAATCTTGCTTTCCTTGGTTCCTTTTCTGCCTGTTTAGCTAGTTTTAACTTCATTTTTTGTGAGATAAGGTAGGCTCATCCAAAGGTACTCTTAAAGTTTATTTGGGAATTTGTTATTCTAAAATGATCTCTGTATTTTATCAGTTCTGACAGAAAATAAAGGAAGATTCTGTACGAAGTGGCTTTTGGAGTGTTCAAATCCCCCCAGGGGTCTCCCTTTTTTCACAAAATTCTTAAAATTTTTGTATAATTGTAAGATCTTGGTTTCAGCCTATATAAGGACCAAGAAGTTTCTGATATGTCATTTCTCTAATATTGTAACTGCTGTTAATAAAATTATTCTTCGAATAGGCTCTTTCGAGCCCATTCTCCATCCCCCCTGGGGGGATTCGCGTCGGTGTCCTTTTTGTTATTTTTGCTCATTTATTTTCAAACTAGTATTGATATAATCTGCAGGGTATTATAATATATTTCATTATTAATTCCATACTCCATATCTTACATTTCAAAGTAATCGTAATACTCACCCCACGATTTCCCGATTGACCCGAAAGGGGAAAGAGCTTCATGGTAGGATTAATTAAGAAACTAGGATTGTGTATCAGTTTGATTTTTTCTATCATTTTTTTATCAGAAATTATAAAATCAACCCCTCCTCGATTCCCCAATTGAGATCCACTTGGATTGAAAGAGGTTCTTGGAGGCTTTTTCTTTTAAACAAGAACATCGAGTTTAAAACTTATTAAAATTTACAAGAATCCATTGTGTATGCTCTACACTTGGCTGCAGTTCATCTGATCAGTCAAGATGTATCAAAAGCACTTGGGTGACTAGCATAATTAGGACTCACTCTCCCAATTGACAAACCATCAGGTGAAAATCCAACACCTAGATCAAACCTCTACGGTGGCAAAATACCCGAACGAAGCCGGAACTTCTGAAAAGTGAGCTTGGGGCACCGATCTCTGTCACACCCTAATGGGTGCGTTACGAAAAATAGCCCCAGAGACTCCATTTCATCCCACATATTCCTTGCGGGTAGCCGTGAAGGTGTAGTTTTGGACATACTCCAAGTACTCTCGGGTATATCCGGAGTCCCCCCTTTTCCTAATTTAATCAAATCATACTTCACATTTAACTTAAAACATACCAAGATGTAATCATAAAACATTCACTCCAAGCATATGCAAGCATATTGATTATATTTTTGACTCCATTCTAAGGCACTGGTTAATTTCTTGCTTTATATGTATATTGTGTCTCAGTATTATGCTTTCATGTGTCCATCTTTTACATCTTTCCATATTTGATTATCCATAGTTAAATTGTAAACTCATAAATAACTCAGTCAGTTTAAACATCACAACACTAAGTAATTCTCCTTAGTAACTTAATAGGGTCTACCCCCCTTGGCTTCGTTAGGAGTTGAGCCTAAACGGAGGATTCAAGAACAAGGTGACAGCCTTGAATCGATACTTTCCCCCAAGGACACACCGAGTGGCTTGAATATTTCTGCCACGTGACCCAGGTGTGTGAAAGGCGGCAACACTACTGCAACCACAGTTGACTAATGATCTTCTTGGCGGTCCTCCAGTGCTGCATAAATCCTAGGGATTTCCCTTGCTACTTGACCAACTGTTTCTTCTTCTTGAATGTTATAGGCTGGTCTTGCAATCTCATTCTTGAGTGGACAATTCCTATGCATGTGGGGTCCTCCACATTTCCAACATTGAAGTGGCCCTCTATTCTGTTGTGTATCCTTAGGCTTTTCTCATGTCACTCCAATTGGCTTACTCGCAGCTTGGGATGGCTGCTTCTACTGATTCCTGAAGTTAGAAGGTTTAAAACTCTTCTTTCTTTGGTCAAACTTCTCATTCTTCTTGTCCTTCCATGCCTTATGGTAATCTGGCTTACCTTTGCTTTGCTCATAGAAATACTTAGCTTTTCTTATTGCTTCTTCAAGAGTTCTAGGTTCATAAAACTCAATTCTATCTTTGTAAGACTGAGGTAATCCACTCAGAAAACACCGGACCTTCACTTTTTCATCTCTAATGTACCAGACATACCTCAACAGCTCCAAAAACTTATTTCCATATTCTTCCATGGTCTGCTACCCCAATCTCAGCTCATGAAACTCCTTAATCTTGTCATCATAATACCTGTTGGAAAGGTATTTCTGCTTGAAATACTTCTTGAACTGTTTCCACTTAAGTCTCCTTTCACTAATCCTCTTTACTTGCTTGAAGTGTTCCCACCAAATGGATGCTCTTCCATTCAGATTGAATATGGAAATTCTTGCCTTCATGTTTCCTTAATAATCATGCACTTGAAAGTACTTCTTTATTCCAAGAAGCCAAGCTTCAGCCTCTTGTCCAGTCTTCACCTCACCATCAAATGTAGGAGGTTTAGCCTTCTTAAATTCATCTCAAGAGCGATCCCTATGGTGTCTCTTTCTTTTCCTTTCATGAGAAGAAGAACTTGAATCCCCGCTGGATTATTTAGAGTCAGATGATCCACTAGAAGTCCTTCTCCTTCTCCTAGTACTTCTCTTACTGCCTTCTGGTCTTGCTGTACCTCGTCTAGAGTCTATTTTTCTTTGCAAGTCTGTCAAACTCTGCAACATTGCAGCATTCAGCTGATGCTACTCTTCCTGGGATTTGATCAAGCTTCTGATGGTGGCTGCAACATCTGACAGTGTCTCTTGGAATCTCCTTCCATTAGACTCTATGTCATCATTTTCGTTATGGACATTTTCTCCTACGGCATCTCAGGCATGCTCATAAGAATCCCGAGCATTATATCCATCATGGGTTCTCATAACTGAACCACCACTTACTTATCAAACTGCACTACCTGGAATACTGCCCTTAAAGGTGACTATGATTCTGCAGACGTGTTAGTAACACAAGTGTTAGATGCATAACATTGATATAAACCAACATTACTTACCTTCTCCTGGAATAATCATAAAATAAAAATTTTTACCAACACAAGATTTTCTTCATCAAAGAACGCTTGTCCGAGGGCGACGATGGGGGTCAAGGGGGCTTGGTTTTTGCGCAATCTGGTGCATAGGATCGCTGCCTCTTTCTTCTTTTCAGCCGCTAAAAATCGACTGAAAAACAGCTGAAAATCCCAATGAATAACAGCCAAAATTTGCTAAGAAATCCCATGGAAAACTCGAAATTTCCTTGTACAGGATCGGGTCTCATCCCAACTTTTGATCCAACGTTTCGGCGGTCAGCAAAACTAACTTCTCCACTATTCGTCGGCGATCGGATCCATTAACCACTACTGTGTCGATGATCGGATATTCTAACCTTCAGAAGGATAGTTCACTAAACAGCCGCAATGGTGGGTAGTGATCCCATTGCGAGTTCCGCAGATCATAAACTCATCGGCTATCGGAAGCTCTATCCACTAACCATCACCAATGGCTGATGATTCCTAGACTTAGAGAAATTTTCAAAATTTTCCCTCTTAGTCTTCCTTTTTGCCTCTTGATCGGCTCAATCCTCTTCTTTTCATCGGCGAAATAGTTCTATCAGCAGCTGCAATGGTGGCCCACCATCTTCATTCTTCTCCTGATCGGCGTCCCAATCTCTTGAGGCATAACCTGATTGGTATCAGTAGTCTTTTCTCGTTGAAAGGCTAGTGCTCTAGACTTCCACAACGGCGGGCCCATGAACACTATCTTCTTTCGGTAGTCGATGATTTCAACCTTAGAAAAATTTTAAGCTTTCATTATGGTGTCGGTGGTCAGAGGCCTTACCCATCAGATGCATAGTTTTCTAGCCATCCACAATGGCGGGCGCTCTATCAACTATTTTCCGCTGATGGACGTTGAACACTTAGAAAATTTTCTGCAATTTTCCTTCCAACTGTTCTCCGTCGGGTATTCTTTCCGCCTAACTCTCCGCTACATTGAAAGTCCTTCCCACTAAGTGTTCCGATGAGCCGACAGTTCAAACACTTAGACAAATTTGTGGAATTTTTCTGTCATCAACCTCCAATCTCCATTGGGTAGAAAGAAATCCTGCTTCTGTCATTGCATCTTTGTGGTCCATTCAGGCCCATGCTGCAACATCAGCTCTGATACCACACTGTAGCATCCCCAACCCTTCGACTGATGAAGAGGACGCTACCATGGCATTAACCATCCAGGCTACCAGCCCCATGAACATGTGGATTCATAAAAATGATGAAGTAGAATGCATTGAAGTAGAACATACATAGATGCAATTATTTATCATACATAGCGGAAGAAACATACATTCATACAAGCATTCATTCAACATGTCCATCATAATCATTAATAGTAAATATGATTGCAGAAGTAAAATGGACAAGATCACTTATCTTATGAAGAACTTGTTCCACAACTAGCTATGTCGTTACAACGTTCCACCCAACCATAGGCCAGCATGCTCCTTAGTCTCTCAGTAGTGCTACCACCCCCGAGATGGGCATGATTCTCCAAGGAATAAGGGAACAAGCAGGCTTACACATAGCCAAGGATACACAAAACACAGCCAAGCCAACATAGTTAGGTTTATCAGGCCATCAACAAGATATCCAAGCCAATATGGTCAGTTTTATCAGGCCATTAAGAAGTTGGGAAAGGCTAAATGCTAAGCTGGTGAGCTTATTACAGAGCTAGGAACACCTACACCAGAACTAGCCTGACTTCTAAGACACCCACACACACCCAACACAAGGAATCTTTCCCTTCTTTGCTACACAGTCCCTCAGGCCCTGCATTCCCTTCCAGTGCTATTCAGGGGTTGTGGAGAAGAAAGCCATCCCTCTAGCTCTGTCTGTGTGGTTTCCAACACACCAGGTTTATCAAGCAAACCAAGCCAACATCCCTGCTCCCAACATAGTCCGAAGACCAACCATTGCACACATGCAATCAATCAGTTGTTACGGCTTAACAGGGAAAATGAATCCTGAGTTGTTCTTGGCCCTATCATGGCCAAAACGACTCCCCCAAGTGAATTACAACAGTCCCAAACACAAAAGAAAATGCAATGATAGCATGAGGATAGACAGTTGTTCGTCCTGGACGACTAAGCAAGCGGAAAATAATTACACAGACCGCACTGGGGAAGAAAATACATACTCTCATCCTGTGCATGAAAATGAACAGACTCCCATCCCAAAAATGTAAAGAAGGCCCCAACGAAACACACTGTAATGTAAGGGAGACCGTAGCAACCTGCAATCATTCTGTTAGAAAGGTATCCACCCACAGTGTCCACAAAATCCATAGAGGAAGATAGCGTGAGTAAAACTAGGTAAACTCCTATGCGTGAGAATAATGAACAAGAATTCCACTCCTGTGTGAGGGTGAACAGCCAAGGAAAAGAATGGCACCATGGAGAGAATGCAGTGTCCCCTTGGAGTGATGGTGGTGGTTTTCTTGCCATCATGAGGTCAACCACGCTGGTGGAGTGTGTGTGTGGGCAAGGACTAACAGTCCTGCCACACTCCACTCCCAGCCATAAATACCCCAACTAAAAGCAGATCTTTCTAATGGTGGTGGTTGGATAAGACAAGGTGGTGACACATGGATTTTCCCCCCCATTGGCCAAGGTTTGACATTTCCCACCCTTATCCTTGTGAAAATCATGCCCCTTCTCAGTTTAGTTTCCGTGAACGTAGCTTGTCGGGTTATTTAATTAAAGATGCATATTTACGTGATGACAAAACTCAATATGTATGCCGCATGCCCCGATATAACATCGGTGACACTTTCAACCCAAAACATAGCATAACCAATCAATGGTGGGGCCTTGGCCTTTAGCTCTGCACCATGATCATTTACAATATATACATCATATACATCTAATGCAACGGGGTCAAAAACCGGGGTGTTACATCTTCACATTCACTTCTAGGTAGTCCTGTTAATGAGAAACGTATACCTCAAGTGTAATAGTTGATTTTCATATAATTCTAAAGGGCTCGGCATATCCTCTTCACTCGCACTTTTGGGATATCTTGTGAATGAGAAACATGGATCCCCCTTGTAAATATTTGAGATCACGTTTTGAGTTAATGGATTGTCGAACAAACCTTAAAACGTTGACTAATATTTCAAAGAAAGACAACTTTCTTGAAAAAACTCAAAGACTCATTAAGTTTTTGTATGACATTTTTCAATCCCTTTAACATTCCACTTGATTTAGGGACATTTTTTTTAAACATTTGAAAAGTTGGAAATACATGCATGTTTGAAATATGATCAAAGAAATATCTTACCTTTCTTTTAGTGTAAGAAATTCATTGAATTAAAGGGTAGATTTAAGAGAATTTATGCATTGGATTGGTTCAATATTGTGAGTCACAACACCATTAGTTTGACAATCACTCCTTGAACCTAAGAAAATTATATGTAAAATCAACATTTAATCTAAAATAAATCAAGATTATATTTTTGATATCACAAACAAGGCCAGGATAAGGAAATGGAATAGGGTTGATTGATTATTAAAGAGAAATAAAATCCATTAGTAGCAAAGGGGGCATGTTGGGAAAGCACATCTAACACATGTATTTGTTGGACACATTGAGCACAGTAAGAGAGGAGGGTGAACAGTCTATATAACTATTGTTACTTTTTCAACGTTAACAATCATCAACAACTCATTCAATATTATGTAGAGTATGTTATTATCATTATGCATATAATCATATGATAATCACATAAGAAGCATAGAAAAACACAGTACACATAAATTTTATGTGGAAACCTAATTCCTGGGGGAAAATCATGAAAGCATTATAATAATAGTTTTCCACCAACAACTACAAGGAGGAAACAACCCCCTTATTACAATGAATTCAATTGTCCAACTACAACTCGAAGGAGTATACAACCTGAAGGAATATCCAACTCCCTATCTCTTCAGCTACAACTAGAAGGAGGATACAATCCCTTTTCCTTGCCCCATACTGCCACCCTAATATGAATATAGAAACTATTTAACCATGACCACACTGATCCTGTGGACCTGCTATTCAACACCTGTACTACACTGCATAATCTGTACCACACTGCACAACCACTAGCACTACTAACCAATGCTCATCATCTAATCACTACTCATCAATTGATCATTGTTGACTATATCACATTGCTCATCAACCTATATAATCAACCTATACAAACAAGGTGTACCAATCAACCTATTGCTCACATCAACAGAATCAGTGAATCTGAGTGTAACCAACTATGCACCAAAATCAATCCACTTGAGTCAAACCAACTGCTCATACAACTCAACCAGTCTGAGTCAGACCAACTACACATAATAAAAATTGTGCCAATCATTCTCAATCGAACCAACTTGTACTAATATTCTTTTTTACCTATGCCAAATCAATCATAGAATTTTGTTAATCTAATCAAGTGCTCTGGAAGTCAACCAACACTTCTTTCTTTGCTTAGTTCATCAATAAAGAGACACATTTGAGCAACCAAGAGACTTCACATATGGTCAACCAAACTTTGTCCAATCACACTCAACTCAATGACACCACAACCAACCTCAATCACAACCAAGGAATAATTAACAATTAAACATGATATACCTCAACCAACTAACCTCAACCAAGAAGATAAAATACTTAACCAACTATGTCAAACTCAACCAATCTCATAAAATCTTAGACACAGAAGGAATTTTCAATCCACTCAAATCACGCCAACAAATCAAACAAATATTAATCAAATAGTCACTTACAATATTGTCAAAGGTTGTCATTAATAGTCAATAATAATCCAACTCCACTTCGATAAAAGACACAATGATCAACACTTGTCAAACTAATTTTTAGACAAAACACTTAGGTTGATCAAATAAATCACTCACAATATATAACTTACATGTAAATTTCTCATTCACTAGTCAAGATAAACAACAAAATCTATGCCAACAATATCAAAGATAATCATCAAGATCTATATGAATATGACATCAAGATATATTCCAAGATAACCATCATCATAGCCTCCAAAACATATTCAATGAATTCAAATATATATACCAATATATAGGATCACATACCAATATCAAAGGTCAACTATATCCATGAGAAACATGTGCCATCACAAAAGAAACCTAGAAGCATGGACCATACCTTTTTGAAGATCAGAAGATGCATAAAAAATAGACAAATGAAAAAAAAATCTATATCATGTCATCACATATCCCTCACAATAATATTTCCAATAGCTTAAATTTTTTAATTATGATTCTGTATGAGAAAAGTATTTCAATTTTAGTGAATATCTTCAATCCTCAAAGAGCCCAAAAATTTATCCTACACAAAGTTTTGCACATTTCTCCAAGACTTGCGAAATACCAAAGAGATATTAGATAGATGAACAAATGAAATCATTGATATTCTATTTATATAGGTTGTGGAGGAAAATTAGTACCTCAAATTGGGCCGACATGCAATTCAAAATTACAAAGAAATTTTCAAGAATATCATCATCATATTCAAGGTATCCATATCATTAAAAAAAATTGAATGGTTCTAGTATATATCTTAATCACAATAAAAGTACCAACACCCCAAAATAGGGGTACAAAGACCTCACCATTACTTTGCAACACCTTATGGGATTCATATGCATGATCACAAGGCTACAACATGCTAATGACCATATAGCATCCATAGGACATCAAACCATCATATGTGTGGGTTCAAGACCCAAAATTCCAAGTACACCAAGGACCCTATAAGAATGGGTTCCAACATAACACCATAAGTGTGGGTTTTAGGACCCAAGTAACCACATGCAAGAGGATCACAATCTAAGCTTGTGGACTGAAGGACCCCACAAGAATTCAACAACCTCAAGACCATCCAGTGGAATCAATGGGATCCAACATCAACACATCAAGGAAATTACACACATGAGCCACAACATCCATCCAACAACCAATCATGAGACCAGAACAAGTACATTCATAACAAACAATACAAAGACTAGTAACCAAATATCAACCAGGATCAGGGAACTCGACAACGAACTCAAATGGTACCAAGATACAACTTAGGGGAACTTGAACAACTCAATGGGTAACTAGGTATATTTACATTGTTCCAAGGCCTCCAAGGACTTCAAGATTGGGGTTTGACAAGGTCAAAAGGGATCCTCTGAAATAGAAAACAACAAACTAAACACTAACCCTCATGGGCTCCACAAGGGGCACCAAGGACTCAACATTTGGAATCAATGACCAAACATTGTTGGCATTAATTAAAACTTAATCAACAATCTCCACATTTTCCATTGATTACAACACCACATCTCCTCTTTAGAAAAATCTCCCTCTGTCAACAAAACTTCTCTCCCCCTTTGGCATCAATGGAAAAGCGAACATCCTTTGACAATACTGCTCCCCATGTCATCAAATTTTCTTCCTTTGTCAAATTTTCTTATTGTTTGCATTAATTGAAATAATAAATTACTTTTGAAATGTGAGAATACACTTCTCAATCAAATCTATGAGCTAGAACAGCATTCACACATGAAGTGTTTGACAAAATGTGCAATAGAATCAACAAAGAGACAAAAAATAGTTGGAATAATAAATGTGAATGGTGCTAATTACTGATCATAATATTATCATACATCATTTATAGGCTATGGTACACATTTATAATACATTGGACAAAATTTAAGTGGATTTGGCATCCAATTGGGAAAGCACAAGTGTCATAATGAGATTTGACCTCAATCCCCGCTAGGTGGACCCAAGGAGCTCCAACTCATCCCAAATAGTAACAAAACATCATGCGAACATTGGTGAGGTGTGTTGGGTCATTAATGGGTCCTAGGAAAATGTGAATGAGAAGGTAGAGGTGAGTGGGGTGCTGTAGGTGGCAATAAATGCTTCTAGGAGGGAAAAAATGGGCCAAATACACCACTAGCGCCCCTAGTAAAACATAGATCTCTCAAATCAATGATTTATTGCCCCAAGGCATTCAATGAGTTGCACATGTGCTGGGTTTACCAACTAGGGCATTGTTGTAGGCGTGAACAAGCCAAAATAACTAGTTATCTTGTTGATTTAGCTCTCCTAATTCTTAAACCATAGGATATCATTGCATGAAGGAAAATAAAGTTAGCATAAGGTCAAAACTATGCACTAAGGATGTATTACTGCTCCAACACTCCCCCTAAATCCATTCTTAGTACAATTTAATCGAAAATATTTATTAAGTCCTTGGCAACTAATGCACAAGTCACCTTTTACAAAAAAAACTATTAATCCATGTAATCGACGCAAGGAGGAAAACCTCATGGGAAAAAACATCCCCTAAAAAATGGATATGGTAGAGATCAAAAATGTCTTCAGCAGGTCCTCTTATTCAATTGAGTGAGCTTAAAGAACAACTTCTTGGTGATGGACTTGGTGAAGATGTTGTGGATTCCAAGATCATGCATCGATGCATCAAAGTGTTGTAAACAAAGATCATGTGGAGAGGCCCTTTGATGGTCATCACTTGATGATGGAGGGGAATAATAATAATGTATTTTTATGCAATCATACTCTGATCTAATATCATAAAAATATATCTCTGCAAACTCTTTCCCAAATAACATCAAAAGATTCAACAAAATCTGCATTATGTGTAGTTTCCATATCATGAATAATACCATGAATCGTTTTCCCAATTTGATGAAGAACCTTCACAACTATGTAAAAAATACCATAAGGATATGAATTATTATAATATATGTCATACACAGCCAAAAATATCATAGGTATGGTTTCTCCATGAGCGAATGGATCCACAAGAAGAGAAGAGTGAGCAACTAGATCACAATTGCAATTGAGCGAACATGGAAGGTTTGGAGACTTGAGATTTGAACCATGGGTGTGAAATAAAGTACATAAATATTGAATAGAAGTCCCATGAAATCCAATTATATATATTTCCAACCAATGAAATACATACAAGACATTACAACAACATATACAAGAGACATGGCATTGGAAACTAGGCAATTTTCTGAATTTCCAACTAGTGAACTTGAGGGTTGATGGGTCTTTTGGTCATGAGATGTCTAGGGAAATGATTCAATGAATGTAATATTATTTATATCATCCTGTATATCATCTTCATAATCAGAAATCAAAAAATATAAATGGATTTTGAAAGGGATTTTAGAAGGCACATCAAAAGCTAGTAAAAAATGACTAGTTTTGGGAGGAAGCTTTGATGAACTGATTGGGAATTTTTTCAAGGAAGGGATGGAGGTTTCAGGTTATGATATATAAGAATTTGAATCATAAATATATCTTTCATAAATAGAGAAAAAATAATTGGGATTTACCCATGCACCCAAGGCATGCTCAGTCTTACCATTTCCTTGCTTGCGCTCCCATCTTTTTGCAAATTCTGGAAGACCAATATGGTTTTCCTCAACGAACTTGGTCATGATGTCCATATTATTTCTGAATAAATATCTATGAATATGTGAAAACATTCAATAATCACATGTGGTTATTTATCTCTTGTTACTCCTCCTCTTGGATCTCAAGCTCCCATCAGTAGAACTAGAGATTTTTTAACTTGATTCCTTCTTCTCTTTCTCCGTTTGCTTCAAATCTTTCTTCTTGCTCTGGGATTGATTTGATACACTAGAAGGAAGGGATTGATCCTTGAATTTTATGATGGTACCCATTTGTATGATTTTTTCCTACTCATGAGTGAAATACTCCATGAATAATGCTAGCGTATGCATCTTCCAATTTCTAGTTGTCAATTTGCTAGAGTGAAATGTCAAAACATGTACAGAATACTCCGGCCCCAACTTAGAAAGGATGGAAAATATAATATGAGCATATTTATTCTCTATGCAACATTGTTTTATCTGAAGTACCAATGCTTTAAAATTGGTGAAGAAATATTCAATGGTCTCGTAGTGAGCTGGGCTCAATGAGATTGGCTCATTCTCAAGATGATGGCCCCTCATTTCATCTATCTTCCTGAATACTGACTCAAAATTGACCCAAAATTCATTCGATGTGCCAAGAATTTCTATTGAAGTTCTAAGGAAGAGCATACCAAAGGCCTCATCAAGCCTATTAAAATACTTAGCTTTCTCCACAGCAGAATTTGGCTCGTTCTCAGTTCCCATGGTGACCCGATAGAGGCCCTTGGACTTCAACTGGATGACCATATCAGCCTTCCACTCAAAATAATTAAATGGAGTAAGAAAAGCTCATTTTTTTTTTCATATTTCTTACACAACCTATGACAAGAATGTTGTTAAACCTACAAGAAAACACTCAAGTTTTCCAGAAATATGCCCTAAACAACAACTCAAACCTCACACGTTTTGTTTGTATCTCCAACTAGCTCTGACACCATGTGAAAATATAATTCTCAATCAGATATAGGAGCTAGAACAACATTCACACATGAAGTGTTTGACAAAATGTGCAATAGAATCAAGAAAGAGATAGAAAATAGCTGGAATAGCACATGTAAATGGTGCTAATTACTGATCATATTTTTATCATACATCCTTTATATGCTATGGTACACATTTATAATACATTGGACAAAATTAGACTGGTTATGGCATCCAATTTGGAAAGTATAAGTGTCATGATAAGATTTGACCTCAATTCCCCCTAGTTGGACCAAAGGAGCTCCAACTCAGCCCAAATAGTCACGAAACCTCATGTGAACATTTGTGAGGTGTTTTGGTTCATTAATGGGTCCTGGGAAAGCATGGGTGAGAAGGTAGAGGTGAGTGGGGTGCTCTAGGTGTCAATAAATTCTCCTAGGAGAGCCAAAATGGGCGAAATACACCACTAGCGTGCCCTAGTCAAAACCAGATCTCTCAAATTAACAAGGTAGCACCCTAAGGCATTAAATGAGGTGGACATATGCTAGGTTGACCAACTAGGGAACTATTGTAGCTGTGAACAGGCCAAAATAACCAGTTATCTTGTTGATTTAGCTCTCCTAAGTCTTAAACCATAGGATATCAATGCATGAAGGAAAATAAAGTTAGACTAAGGTAAAAAAGATGTACTAAGGATGTATTACTACTCCAAAAAGAAATATTGATCCCCCTATAATTAGACACTATTTTTATTTTGATGAACTTTTAATCTTGTCACAAGGATGTTGCTTGAACTAACTACTATACGATATTGAAAAGAGTGTAATCGTTGATGTCACATCTTATAATAGGCACATAGATCCTTTTACACATTTTTTGTACACTTCATATCATTGGTCGATAGTCTTCAAAATGGTATTAGTTTTTTCCCAATATTTTCATCATTTCCGCTTTGGTCAATGGTGCAATCTACTAACTTTATTCTTCATACCTTAGTAGGATGATGGTTTTTCATGTCATTTGATTGAACTGGATTTATTCTCCAAACTTTAACTTGTCCCTGCATCCTGCAGTGTTTCGCAAAATGACCATAATGATAGCAATTTTAACACTGAATGGAAAACCCACCTTAATTTCTTCTTTGTGTGATTTTCTCATGATCTCTGTAATGGATGGATTTATTACCATAGTTATTGCACTTGTAATAGTAGCCATTGAACATCATAGGGTATGTATGAGAAAAGAATATTATTTGTGATGTACCTTCTCCTAATTCTTGTTGATCATGGGATCTTCTAAGAATACATGTAGAACTGTTAGTCTTTTCTTCCTTTTCCATATATCTTTTAATTTATTTATTGTTCTTCTCAATATTTGAATTTGTGTTTAACTAATTAGTTGTTTTGTCCAAATCTTCCTTCAGAGATAATCTTAATTTCTTGCTTTTGACAAATTTCTATCTTTTCTAGGAGTTGTTTCATTAGATATTATTCTATTTGCTTGAATTCTTCTACATGTATGTTTGGATGAATGATACTATCTTCCATATGTCCTGTAGAAATTCAGGCCAGCAGTAGATTAATTTTACCCACAACAATTATCAATTGATCATACAAAATTGCTAACAATGGAGACTGAATATGGAGCTGTAACACAAAATTATATTAACTGAGTGTACAATAGCCAACCCTGTAATAACATAGGTTTCTGAATATATAGAATACATCAAGAGGTCGAATGCATAAGGAGGCATCCAAAACTAGCATAAAGCAGGCTTACTCAAAATAGGCAAATCCCCCATAGGTGTAAAAAGCTGATCCCAAATTTGTCATGGAGCTCATGAAATGGAAAGGGCACATGGGAAAGCTAAAGAGTAGTGGAATGGCAGATCATACATTCTTTTTCATGGAGAAAAGAGTGGAGGATGAAGAGTATAAAAAACTAGTTCACCTCACCTAGTCTTGCTTTCCTATGTGCCTTAAAACACTGAAAAAGCAGGAAATAAAGCAGAAAAAGAAGAAGGGCACCTAGGAGGCCAGGAATAAAGCAGATTTGATTCCTAAGGCTTTCCCAAGCACTACATGAGTCAAATATGGCAAGTTTGACCTCTATGGATAGGCAATTAACAACTTGCACAAGGTGGGACACATGAACTAGGAAAATAAGACAAAAATAAATGAATTAATGTATAAGTGGGTAATACTATGGGTTGATTATTCTAACACCCCCCCTTAAGCCTGAATTTATGAGTAATAAATAAAAAATATAGGGCCTAGCAACAAGGCTTAGTCACCCTTTACATACTGCATGTCCAAATAAACAAGGAAAGAGGCAAAACCAACTTGGGAAAATCCTCCCTTAAACATGGACTGTAAAACAAAATTGTAGAATCTTGTCTCCACTCATTCCTTTACAGCATGATCAGCAATCCCCAGCAGTGATTTGAGATTGCTGAAGGTCTTCTCACAAAATGCTTTGGTGAAGATATCAGCTACTTGTTCTGAAGATGAACAGAAGAGTAGGTGAATGGTGCCATCATGCACAAGCTCTCTGATGTAGTGTATGTGAATCTCAATGTGTCTGGTTCTTTGCTTCTAAAATGGATCTTTGCAGATTCGAATGGTACTCTGGTTATCACAGTAGATAGTAGTTGAGTACTCAAGTTCAAAACCACACTCTCCAAGTAAACCCTGCAACCATAAACACCGAGTTGCTGCATTAACAACTCCTTTGTACTCAACTTCTGTAGATGAGAGTGCAATGGCACTCTGTTTCTTGCTTGACCAGCTGATTGGCCCTTCTGCAAGCATGAACACATAACCTGAAGTGGACTTTCTGTCTGTGCTATCACCTGCCCAATCACTGTCAGTAAATCCAATCAAATCAAGATCAGATTTTTCCTTATAAAAGATCCCATGTGTCCTTGTTCCCTGAACAAAGTTAAGGATCCTTTTGGATACTTTCCAATGGATCTCATGAGGATGATCCATGAATCTAGAAGCCACACTTACTGCATAACAAAGATCAGGTCGAGTATGTGTCAAATACAATAAACATCCAATCAATTGTCTATACAGTGTATTGTTTACCATCGGTGGAGAATCATCTTCCTCCAGCTTCACTCTTGAAAGGAAAGGAGTTTTTATTGCTTTGCAGTCTTGCATTCTGAATTTGATCAGCAAATCCAAGGCATACTTGGACTGGTGCACCTTTATTACAGCTTTATTTTGAGCAATCTCAAGCCCCAGAAATTGACTTAAGAGCCCAAAATCTGTCATGGAGAAGGCTTGGTTCATAGCTCCTTTTAAGGAAGCAATCTCAGCCTGTGAGCTTCCTGTAATGAGGAGGTCATAAAAATATAACACAATGATCATTAATGAACCATTAACAGACTTAAAATAGACATTCGGATCTAATTTGCACCGAACAAAATTCAGAGATAGCAAGAAGCTATCTATCTTGGCATACCAAGCCCTGGGGGCTTGCTTTAGCCCATACAATGACTTTCTCAACCTGCACACAAGAGAAGGGTTAGTAGAAAAACCTTGAGGCTGCTGCATATATATCTCCTCAGTGATATCTCCATTCAGAAAGGCATATTTTACATCCATGTGATGTACCTCCCATTGCCTTGAGGCTGCAATGGCTAGAGCTAGCCTGATGGAATCCATCTTTTCCACTGGGGAAAAGGTCTCATTGTAATCGATGCCATGAACCTGTGAGTAGAATTTAGCTACCAATATAACCTTGTACTTCATTAGTGAACCATCAGCAGCAAATTTGGTCGTATAGACCCACTTACACTGTACTAGTTTTCTCCTTGGAGGAAGATCCACTAGCTCCCATGTGTTGCTCTTCTGGAGTGAGTTGAACTCCTCCTTCATGGAATATTTCCATCTTGGATCTCCTGCTGCTTCTTAATATGTTTTAGGATCATAATCCACCATCAAATAGCATTTTTCATCAAACATAGGATCCTTCATGCACAGACCACTCTCAAATTGAGATCTAGTCCTCCTTGGGTCATTGGGATCCCCAGCTAGCTCACCTGCTGCATGTAGTGTATTGGCTTCCCATTTAGGCCTTGTGGGGATTTTTGGGTCTGAAATAAACTCATCTCCATCAGACAAATTAGAATCATCATGTTCAACAAACTCTTTACTTACTTCTTGAGGTTCAGGTGGTGAAGAGGCTTCACCAATTTCAACTTCTGCAAAGGGTTCTTCTTCAAACTGAACACACCTTTCAATGAAGGCTTTATTTGTGATACAATTTATCAACTTGTACCCTTTTGAATCTTCAGATTATCCAACAAAAATACACTCTTGGCTTTGGGGCTGCAAATCCTTCCTCTTCTCTGTCGGGATTCTAGCCCATGCCTTTGAGCCAAAAATCTTGAAATGGGTCACATCTGGCTTTTGCCCACTCCATGCTTCGAAGGGAGTCATGCCATCAAGATGTTTGTGAGGCATCTTATTCTGAATATATGCTTCATAGTTGATAGCTTCGGCCCAGTACTTTGGTGGCAAAGTTTTGGCCTCCATCATGCATGTTGCCATCTCCTTCAGTGATCTGTTCTTCCTCTCAGCAACACCATTTTGCTGTGGTGTGTAGGGGATAGAATGCTGCATCTGAATACCTGCATCTGCACAATAGTTAATAAACTTAGACTTGACATACTCACCACCATGGTCAGATCTGAGGACCTTGAGTTTCCTTCCACACTAGTTTTCAACCAAAGCCTTAAAGACTTTGAATAGGCCAAAAAATTCAAACTTGTGTTTCATGAAGTGAACCCAACAATACCTGGAAAAATAATCAATAAAGGTCAATGCATATTTGGCCTGACTCATGGACATATGAGGGAATGGGCTAGCAACATCACTGTGAATCAGCTCGAGGGGTGCAGAGGTTCTCTCATGACTAGCTTTCTCAAACTTATGCTCTGGGTGTTTTCCTAGGATACAGCCTTGGCAGACTCCTTTGGAAAATTTTATCTTGGGAAACCCTATGACCATTTCTTTCTCACTAAGATCAGATAGATACTTGTAATTTAGATGGCCAAATCTTGCATGCCACAGCTTGATGGCTTCATTAGCATGAATGAGAAGAGAAGAGGGGTTTGAGTAAGGTAGGAAGTGTGAAAACATGTATACCTTTTGAGCATGATTCGCAACTCCTTTTGCAATGACTCTACCAGTTGAAATCTCTGTGATATCAACTTCATCGGGGGAGAATATGACCTTCTTAAGAGACCCAGTGTGGGTCATCTGGTACACTGATAGGAGGTTGGAGGCGAGACCAGGGACATATAGCACATTGCTGAACTTACCATGATCAAGATCTATCCTTCCTTTTCCTTTACTTTCAGTGAGAGAGTCGTCTCCCAGTACAATAAATGGTCCTTTCGACATATCCAATGAGGAGAAGGTCTCCTTAGTCGAAACCATGTGTCTTGAAGCTCTAGAATCTATGATAAAACTGGGTGAGCTTGACGTGCCAGCAACTAGAGCATGAACTCTCTCTCTGTCATCAGAACTTGATCCTCCTTCTCTCTTCTTTGAGCTTTCTGGAAGGGAGATGCCATTCTTCTCCAGGAGATTGGTCAGCATATCAATCTACTTTTTCATACAAGAGCTTTCCGTGTGATTTCCCTTCGAACAATATGAGCACTTGTTCATTTCACCTTTGTTTTTCTTCTTCTGGGTATTTTTCTTGGGACCTTGTTGATCCTTTGGAGACTGCTTCTTGTCTCTTCTTTGCTTAGGTGGATTTTTAGCTTTCTTTTTGCTTTTTGAATCCACCCTCGAATCTCCAGCAATCAAAGCTTGATGTTTGGAAGGTTTGATGGTGCCCATCATCACCAGCTTGTCTTGTTCTTGTGTGAGAGATTCCATTAAATCTGCAAGGCTAGGCATCTTCCAGGTTCGATCTGTGAGTTTTGTGGCATAGAAGGTCGAAACAAAGACTGAGTAGTCAGGTCCTAGCTTCGATAGGATGGCCAATACGAGCTGATCATCTTTATTTTCGATACCACACTACTTCAGCTGCAAAACTAGTGCTTTGAACTTGGAGAAATATAGCTGCAGGGATTCAAAGCTACTAGGACTCAGAGAAATCAACTCATTTTCGATCTGATGTCCCCTCATCTCATCTGTCTTTCCAAAAATATTAGAAAGCTTCTCCCATACTTGATCCGGTGAAGTTAATCCATCGATATGGAAAAGGAGGTCTCAGGAAATACTGAGACATACGAGGCCATAAGCCTCATCTCTACGATTGTGCCATTTGATCTTCTCTGTAGCTGCATTGGGCTCTGCTTCTGTTTCCATAGTCACCCTGTAGAGGCCTTTCTCTCTCAACAATATCTCCATCTCTGCTTTCCATTCAAAATAGTTGAAGGGAGTCA
>LPNX011223459.1:738329-846968 GCA_001517045.1 Pseudotsuga menziesii
AAAGATAAAGAGTAGTGGAATGGCAGATCATACATGCTCTTGCATGGAGAAAAGAGTGGAGGATGAAGAGGACAAAAAGCTAGTTCACCTCACCTAGTCTTGCTTTCCTATGTGCCTTAAAACACTGAAAAAGCAGGCAATAAAGATAAAAAAGTAGAAGGGCACCTAGGAGGCCAGGAATAAAGCAGATTTGATTCCTAAGGCTTTCCCAAGTGCTACATGAGTCAAAGATGGCAAGTTTGACCTCTATGGATAGGCAATTAACAACTTGCACAAGGTGGGACACATGAACTAGGAAAATAAGACAAAAATAAATGAATTAATGTCTAAGTGGGTAATACTATGGGTTGATTATTCTAACATGTCCTTTTGAATTTGGATCATCCTCATGGGATATTTGCAGTTGAACTTTTACTACATGATTCTCCTTTATGAGTTCTGAGAGCTCCTTTTCAAATTCAAAGTGTGTTAGACACATCTTCTGGAACTCTAGCATCAAGGATTTGATATCAAGTTATTGTTTTTATTCTTAATTTCTCTTCAAATATTTATTTAGTATTGTATGTACTTATCTCACTGTCCTTACCTTGTAGCTTGCAGTTCAATTCTTTCTCCTTATCTTCTTGCTTTATTTTGAGCTTGACAATATCTTCTAATATCTTATCATTTTTTGCGGTTGGTTTCTCAAGTTTATCTTTCAAAGAGTTGGATATGGATTCTTTTATTTTGGTATCTTCTTTGAATTGTAGTTTTATATCAATTATAGTTTGTGTGCCTTTTTCATATTCTTCTTGATTCTTTTTCTTAGATTCATCCAACTTCTCTTGCAATACCTGGTTTTGTTCACAAATATTTTTCACTTCATGCAAAACATTACTAATTTCATTATCTAGATCTTGTGCTAACCTTTTGATGGGGATATCTTCTGTTTGTTTTTCTTCAGATAAGTTTATATGGTTTAATTTGAACGATAATTATTCAATTGAGTTGTACTTTCCTATTTTCTCCTTTTGGAGATCTTGTTAGATTTTTATCATTTAAGAAATATGTTCTAGGATCTTATCTGAGATAATAGCATGCACAGCAAAAATAACAAGAGAAAATAGACACAAAGAATTTTCCTGAGGGAAAACATAAAGGACAAAACCCTGCAACTTACTTAGAGATAGAATGCACACCAATGGAAGCAGTACAACCCAAAGACAGAAAATATGATCTCCAATAGTTGTTTTCTCTCTCTCACTCATACTCCCCAGTGAGTGACTATGTGTATGATAAATAGAGAGAATCACTCTCAATTTATATTATTTCATTCACTTAATGTCCACTCCAACAAGTTGGCCTCACTTAAAAATTACTTACCAGGTTTGACTTCTCTAGGAGATTCTAATAACCCTAGTGCCCCACAACTGTAGGGACTTTACCCTCTGATCAACAAGGAGGGTTAACCTTAACTCAATTGTGGGCACTATTGACTTGAGTTACAATGGAGGGTTAGCCTCAATGAATTTACATGACTTGTTTACATTACAGATACTTCCCGATAGGAACATCGGGGTACAATACATAATATATACAAATGAATAATTTCCAAAGTTACAAATACATCAACACTCCCTCTTAACTAGGAAGGTATTATTTTGACACAATTTATCAGAACAAGTATTCTTCTCTATATCATCTAGATCATCATCAAGTCTAGGTCATCACTTGATCTGGAGCATCACTGGATCATCATCAAGTCTGGATCATCACTTGATCTGGAGCATCACTAGATCATTATCAAGTCTGGATCATCACTTGATCTGGATCACCACTGGATCATCATCAAGTCTGTATCATCACTTGATCTAGAGCATCATTGGATCATCATCAAGTTTGGACCATCATTGGATCATCATCAAGTCTGGATCATCACTTGATCATCATCAAGTATGGATCATCACTGGATCATCATCAAGTTTGGATCATCACTTGATCTGGATCATTACTGGATCATCATCACTGCTTTTGTATTCTCGAACAAATGGTGCTATCTCTCAATTATTATCACCATAGGAAGTTCTATATAGCCATCCTTTTTTCATGTTGGTTGTAGGCCTAGCCTCCATGTAGGTCTTCATCATCTTCAACACCTATATCTGACCATGACATGAACCATGTTAGAAAGGCCTGCCCAGCACTTACATGTGACCATTGGAGGAACACATCCAAGAACCATGTCAGAAAGGAATTCCCAACACTCACATGTGACCATGGGAGGAACACATCCAAAACACATGTCAGAAAGGCCCAGTAATCACATCTGACCTCATATTGTCAAAAAGGATCTACTCATACATTCGACCTCATCATGTCAAAAACGCTCTGTACTTACATCTGACCTCATCATGTCAGAAAGGATTTTCACTTACATCCAACCTCATCATGTCATAATGGTTCTGCACCTACATATGACCTCATCCTATCAGAAAGGTGCTACACTTACATCCGACCTCATCATGTCAAAAAGGATCTACACTTACATCTGACCTCATCATGTGAGAAAGGCGTTGCACTTACTTCTGACCTCATCATGTCAGAAAGGATTTGCACTTACATATGATATCATAATTTCAGAAAGGCATTGCACTTACATCTGACCTGATCATGTTAGAAAGGATCTTCACTTACATCCAACCTCATCATGTCAGAAAGGCACTGCACTTATATCCGATCATGTGGGAACACGTCCCTCAATCACATTAGAATGGATATGTATTGATCATGTGAGAACACATCCCACAATCACATCATAATATCTATGCACTGATCATGTGGTAACACAACCCACAATTACATTAGAGCATCTCTGTACTTACATCTGACCATGTGAAGCTCATCCTTCCACCATATTAGAAATGCTAATGGACACATCAATTCACTTTGGAGGGAACCTTGATATGAAGAACACCAAGCTTCTCCCTGAAGTACTCAAACTTCACTCTGAGCATTTCTAGCATAGAATCATATCAGGGATGATTACATCCAAGGATAACCTACAAGCTTCTCCATGAACGATTACATCCGAGGACAACCTACAAGATCGATTACGTATGAGAAACCTATGAGCTTCGCCAGGATTTATGCTCTGACAACCTGTCTCACCGGCTATGTTAGAACTCCTTATTTCAAGAGATCTTGATCTGGATCACATACTGGAGCTTCACTGCTCCTCTCTGCATCATACAAAAATGCAATTCAGATCAATGAAATCAAATAGTAGTTTTCAAAAGAAACATACTACCTCCCAAATAGCCGATCAAGTGGCAACATATTTTTCCTTGGCTATACTTAACACCATACAACACTCCTTCCTACTAAACCAAGAGATCACACCTAATCTCATACTAAAGCACCATCCCGAAGTGCTCTTCCTATCAATGGCACTTCCAGTCCAGTCCAAATCCACATAACCCTCCAGGTTAATGTTCTGATTTTCCTCATACTTGATCCCATAGTCAACGGTACCTTTCAGGTAGCTCATAATATGTTTTGTAACAATCGGGTGAAGATGTATTGATGTGTTCACAAAAAAGCAAATATTTGGTCTCATATTCATCAAGTACATCAAGGAACAAATCATCTGACGATACATCATGGCATCAACTGAATTTGATGAAGCAACACTCAATGGCTTCAGGTTCAATTCCATAGGTGTGGTCATGGCCTTGCATTCCATCATCCTAAACCTATTTAGGATCTCTACTACATACTTCCCTTGTCCTAGGGATATTCCATCCACATTTTCCCACTCCTCCATGCTTAGAAATTAGTAGATCATCCCCAAGTCCTTCATCTCGAACTCGGTAGCAAGTCTTCTTCTTACAAATTTAATGAGTTCTTATTTTCTGTCAGGAACACGTCATCAAAATATAACAATAGCATCATTGGTATTCCACCATCAACCTTGAATTAAAGGTTGAAATCCGATTTACTCTTAATAAATCCTAGAGCCATCAGTAAGTTATCCATCCTATTCTACCATGTCTAACCTCAAGATCTTTTGCAGTCACTCCCTCCGAGGTGGAGCATCATTCTCCTTCTGCCTTTCATACTATATGCATTGAAACATTTTGTACTAGAGTGACAAGTAGCTTCCTCTACTACCTATATTCTATGTATCCATCTAGGGTTACTGGATACCAAGATCCTCTATCTTGAACCTTCTCAAAAGTTCTTCTCGCACCCATCTGTGATATTTTCATCCTCTATAGGATTTCATCTTCAACCTTGTAGAAAAGGTTAATATATTCATAACTCTATGTGATCTTCAAGATCATCATGTATTTGTTATCCCATAGGTGCCTTCTGAGCTTGTACAAGGCCTTCTTTCATTTTCACACATGGTTCTTCCTGTCATGTGTCTTAACTTCCAATGGATGCAAATTTCTCTTCGTAGTCTATGCCTTATTTCTGTGAGAAGCATCGTGCTACGAATCTTTCCTTATATCCCATGATGTTTCCATCTAGTGCATACTGGATCTTGCAGATCAACTGCAGACTTCCCTTCAGGTCTTGATACTTCATGCTTTACATCATTCTTCTTGAACTGGTACTCTCCTTCCCTTTCTTCTTGGCTACTTCTTCATAGCTGGAAGGATCAGCATCAATTTTATCACTCAACAATGTCTCATAACTGCATTGTGTCTGAGATCTCTTCTTTGAAAGTATCCTCATA
This sequence comes from Pseudotsuga menziesii, assembly GCA_001517045.1. Lineage (NCBI taxonomy): Eukaryota > Viridiplantae > Streptophyta > Pinopsida > Pinales > Pinaceae > Pseudotsuga > Pseudotsuga menziesii. Next base: position 743,050 of record LPNX011223459.1, read on the forward strand.
TTATTCTTCATCTTGTATTCTTTCTTGAACCGTCGTCACTTGTTCTTCGGAACAAGTCTCATCCTTGTTTTCTTGTAGGCGATTGTACACGATCTTTCCTACAAGTCAAATGCACCAGTTGTATGATTAGAAAATTTTCATAATGCATATTCATAATGGTAAATTCTTATGCATAATGATATAATCATGCAACTATTTTATCCAATACAACATTCATCCATATCTCACAGAAACTTTCTAGATGCCTTCCATCTCTACTAAGACAACATTGAGATTGTGCGCTAATCCAATATGTCAGCAAAGATGTTTCATTCTAGATAAGTAGAAATGGAGAGTTGTATAGCACCATGAGCTACTTACCCACCACATGCATATTAGTTGTATACTGTCATTAATGCAAACATTCTATCATGTATAACACATCAACTGAATATAAACAAGTGCATAACAAAACAATATCATGAAATGACAATTGAATACTTATATTTATTTGTTTCATGGGTAGACTCCTTCTTTTAGGTTCATCATCCTCTTCATTCATAAAAAATTCATTTCTTATCCAAATGCTTAAGATGGATAAGAGGTTCTTTAAGAATTGAGTTCTTCATATTCCTCATCACTTGAGGTATCTTCTTTGAATTGTGAAATCTTGATCTTCGGTTTCTCTCATCTTCTTTTCTGTTATTATGAATCGAGCTTCATCTTGAGTGTGCTCTTCCTAGAGTCTGCTGAAAGTAATCACTTCCTTATGGCACATATTCCTTGAATGAATGAATCCCATGATTCTAGGAGGCCGTTCAAGGTGGTATCACAAATTCTATATTCTCTACTTCTTCTTCTACCGCTTCAAGTTGTTCTTTTATTTGAGAGACCCTCATAAAGTATGACTGTATGGTATCTGCATTCTGGATCTTCACATTATTCAACTTTTTTCTCAAAGTCATCGTCTGATTTATGTTCTTTCCTTCAAATAGCTTGGTCAAGGAATCAAAAATCTCTTTTGATGTATTTAGGGAAGACACTTGTGGTATAAGATGATCTGTGATTGAATCACCAATGATATTCTTGGCATTGACCAAGTTATTCTTGTGTAAGGATTTTAGCCTCATCTCCCTCTAGAATTGGAACCTCTCTACTTATATAGGTGTCCAATTCATTTCCTTCAAGAACTAGTTAGATCCTATACTTCCATGCTTGGAATTTGTTAGCCTCACCAATCTTGTCATATAGATGGTGTGATTAGTCATCTTGAAATGAGAACGTCAACTTTAAATAGAAAAAGATTAAATCTTACCGATTTGAGGTGTCCATCCTGGTTCCAGAGCTGGTTGATCTAGGATTTGTCAAAGAAACCCAAATTTTAAAAACTTGGAATATTTCAGATCTTATTGGATAGAAAGATAAACCTCTTCAAGGCGAGATGTCAAATGTACTCCTTTTCTGAAAATGATGAAGGGAAGCTCCCGAAACAGGAGCCCTAGTTTTCCAATTTCTTCTGTAGAAATTCTTGATACTGTTTCTATAGTATCTCCTAAATTTCCGTTCGTAAGTTTCTGCGATGAGGTAGATTAATAATAGGGTTTTTCGGTGAATCTACAATTGTCATTTTGAAAGGTCAACGTTTCGATTCCGAATCAAGAAGCATCATCAGGACAAAGAGTCGGATAGGTTAGCTGCAAATAAGGAGTGATAAATAGGTATGATGTTTAAGTTTTTTAGGTTTTTCTTTAAATTTAGTTAAAGTTTGACTAGGTTTTAATACTTTTATTTAAAAATTTTAACAATTTTAAAAAATTTAACACTTTTTAAAAAATTTTAATACTTTTATAAAGAATTCAATACTTTAAAAAAATGAACAGTTTTTAATAAAAAAATTTAATACTATTTTATAAAGAATTCAATACTTTTAAAAATATTTCAGAACTATTTTAATAATATATATATATATATATATATATATATATATATATATTTCAACACCTTTTATAAAAATATTCAATACTTTTTATAACAAACATTAGAACTATTTTATTAAAAAAATATAGATATATTAATTTTTTAAAACTCAATACTTTTTATGAAAAATTTAACACATTTTTATAAAAACTTTATAACATAATTTTTTAAAATATTTTAATAATTTTAAAACATTGTTTATAAAAAATTTTAACAATATTTTTATAAATGTTTATATTATACTTTATAGCATTTTGATTTAATACCTTAGAACCAAAAAAAATTAAAAAACTTGATTACTTTTATTAAAAAGAACTTTAGAAATAAATACCTTAGAATAAATCTCATAAAAAAGTTTCATTAAAATTTTAAATTAATTTAAATTCTTAAAACCTAGTCGGCCTTTAACTAAATTTAAAGAAAAACCTAAAAAACTTAAGAATCATACCTATTTATCACTCCTTATCTGTAGCTCACCTATCTGACTCTTTATCCTGATGATGTTTCCTAATTCAGAATCGAAACGTCGACCTTTTGAAATGACAACTGTGGATTCTCCGGAAAACCCTATTATTAATCTCCTAAATTACTGTTCTTTTGTTTCTAAAATTTTGCACTGACGTAGCCTCGTCTGTTCTAGTTCCAACACCACATGTTTCATTAGAATTTGTTCCACCAATTGGGACTTGTGAGAGTTTTCCCAAGGTGACCTGTTTCAGGACTGTTCAGTATAGCAAACTTGTACAGACTACAACATGTCCCTGTTTCAATATCATGGTCTGAAACTTTTACCACAGATAGTACAGTTCATTCCCTATGTGGAAAATCTTTATAAATTCAATTTGGACCTTTGTAGCCCGAGATATAGAAACTCTCCCTAGGTGTCCTATTTAGGGATGAATCCTGGAAGAAGCTAGAACCCTAATTTGGAGGAATCATATCTCCCAAAATATAGTGAATCTGAATCTGAAATTTTTACATAGGGTATACCAGGATTTTATCTTTGTCCTATATATATTTTGGCCCTTGATACTTCTTCAATATCTAGATATGATGAATGTACCAAAACGTATCAGTTTTAGTATTTTAGGGTTTTCCAGGCTTAGGGTAAAACTAGGGTTTGACTATCCTAAATTTCCACCCAACCAAAAATATTGACCCAGGTCTCTAAACTTTGATTTTTATGAGGAGAGTAATCCTATGTCGGGATCACTCAAAAACTCCTCTTCTGTAAGAAGCCCTAATTTCCCGTAGCAAAAACTGAAAATGCCTAGAATCAAATTATGCTTCGACATAAAGATGCGCCCTTCAATGGAGGTTCAGTATAGACTTATTTTGTTGTTGGATTATGGAGAGAGACCCAAAAAGTAAGAATCCCTAGCTTCTATAGCTGCACAATTCTTTCTTCTCAGGTTAGCTCTGATACAATGTTAGATTTTTATCATTTAAGCAATATGATCTAGGATCTTATCTAAGAGAATAACATGCACAAAAAAAATCACAAGAGGCAAGAGACAAAAAGAATTTTCCTCAAGGAAACCATAAAGGAGAAAACACCACAACTTCCTCATAGATTGAATGAGCACCAATGGTAGCAGTAAAACCAAAATACAAAAAAGATGATCTCCAATAGATGTTCTCTCTCTTACTTGAGAGAGCTTCTCCTCTCTTACTCATGCGCCCCAATGAATGAGTGTGTGTATGATAAATAGAGAGGCTCACTCTCTATTTATATTCTTTCTTTCACTTAATTTCCACTCTAAAAATTTGGCCACACTTAACAATTACTTACCAGGGACGACTTCTCTAGGAGAGTCTAATAACCCTAGTGCCCCACAACTATGGGGACTTTTCCCTCCGATCAACAAGGAGGGTTAACCTTAACTCAATTGTGGGGATTATTGCCCCAACTTAAAATGGAGGGTTAACCTCAATGAATTTACATGACTTGTTTACATTACAGATACTTCCCGATAGGAACATCAGGGTACAACACATTAGATATACAAATGAATACATTCTAAAGTTACAAATACATCAACAGATTTGTCATATCTTCAACCATAAGTTTCATAACCTATTCTTAATGTTATTTAATGGAGTGGATATGTTCTACTTTCATCCATAGTTCCTTAGCTGAGCTACAATTTCCTATATTATTATTTTGGTGATCTATTAATCTTTCAAGGATGGTTTCCATAGCCAGTGAATTATTGTTCTTTGCTTCCTTTTGAGTTGTTGTTTTCACTTTATTTGGAGGAGTATATCTAGTAAGAACTTATTGCCACACATTGAATCCTTTTGTATCAAGATAAAATTGCATTATTCTTTTCCAGATGAAGTAATTTATTCGATAAAACAATGGTACTCTATTCATTAAGAACCCCATGGTGTGTCAAATATATCCTTCAAGCTAATAAGGCTTTATGTGAATGACCTCCTTTTATACCAATTGTTGGACACACCGAGCACACTGAGAGTGGGGGTGAACAGTGTGCATATATTTTGTTACCTTTTTAATGTTAACAAGCATCAATAGCTCATTCAATATTATGAAGAGTCATTTATTATGATTAACCATATCATCATATCATCATCACATAAGAAACATGGAAACAAACCGTACACATGATTTTTACTTGGAAACCCAAGTTCTGAGGAAGAAACCACAAAAGACTTATAATAATATTTTTCTAGAAACAACTGGAGGGAGGAAACAACCTCCTTATTAAAATGAATTTAATTCCCCAGCTGCAACTATAAGGAGGATACAACCCCCATATTTATAATCTATAACCTAAAGGAATCTCCAACTCCCTAGTTCTCCAGCTACAACCGGAAGGAGGATACAGTCCTATTTCCTTGCCCCATTCGACCACCTTGATATGAAGATAGAAATGAATAAAACATGACCACACTGATACAACATACCTACTAATCAACACCTGTACTACACTTCCCAATCTGTACCAAACTGCACAACCGCTGCCACTACTGACCACTGCTCATCATTTGATCACTACTCATCAACTGATCATTTTCCAATGTATCACACTCCTCGTTCACCTATACAATCAACTTGCACATTCAAGATGTACCAATCAATCTATTTCTCATATGAGCTGACTCAGTTAATCCTAGTCCAACCAAGTGCACATCAAACTAAATCTACCTAAGTCAAACAAAGTTCTCATAAAACTCAAATACTGTGAGTCAGATCAACTGCACATAAGACAACTTGTGTCAATCTTGTACAATTTAACCAACCTATACAAAGTTGTTTTAGTACCTATACAAAATCAAACATATACTTTTTTTAATCTAATCAAATTATTTGACAGTCAACCAACCCTTCTTAGTTGGCCTAGTTCATCAAGTAAGAAACACAATTGAGAATCCAAGAGACTTCACATAGGTTCAACCAAACTTTGTCTAATCACACTCAACTCAACGACACCACAACCAACCTCAATCATAGTCAAGGAATACTTAACAGTTAAACATGATATACCTCAACCAACTAACCTCAGCCAAGAAGATAAAAGACTTAACCAACTATGTCAAACTCAGTAAATCTCATAAACTCTTAGACACAAAAGTTTTTTTCACTCCACCTAAATCAAGTCAACAAATCAAACAAATATTAATAAAATAGTCACTTACAATACCGTCAAAGGTTGTCATTAACAGTCAATAACAGTCCAGCTCCACTTAGGTCAAAGACACAATGATCAACACTCGTCAAACTACTTTTCAAAGAAAACACTTAGTTTTATTAAAGTAATAAGTCACAATATATATTACTTACATGTCAACTTCTCATTCAATACTACACTATAAAGTAATCAAGATAAACACCAAAATCTATACCAAAAATATCCAAGACAATCATCAATATCTAAATCAATATCACATCAATACATATTCCAAGATAACCATAACCATATACTCCATAACATATTAAACAAATTCAAATATATATACTAATATATAGGCTCACATACTAAGATCAACGATGAAATCTATCCATGAGAGACATGTTCCATCACAAGAAAAACCCATAAGCATGAACCATACTTTTTTGAACATCACAAGATGAAGAAATAATAGACAAACCAAAATATAATTTATATCTTGTAATCACATAACCCTCACAACAATATTTTCAACGAGATAAGAATTTTGTAATTCCAGTTCTGTATGAGAAATTTATGTTAGTATTAGTGAATCTCTTCATTCCTCAAAGATGCCCAAAAATTTCTCCTCCACACAGTTTCACACTTTTCTCCAAGAGTTGTGAAATACCGAAGACATACTTAATTGATGAACAAATGAAATTTTTTATTTTCTATTTATACATGTCGTGGATGAAAGTTAGCACCTCAAACTTGCTCGACATGCAATTCAAAATTACAAATAATTAAATTCCCTTTTGTTCGATCAGATGACCCAAAAAGGGGGGGTACACCAACTTCAAAAATTCATATCTCTTCAACTTTAAGGAGTTAGAATATGCTCCACATATCAACTGAAATGGGTTGATGATGACTATATCCCTATGATGGGTTTATTTGGAAATTCTTGGTCTAATTCTCTTAAATTCTTCAATTAGTTTAGGAATTCAAATATTCCGCACATAAAGGTACCAAAGACCATGTTACCTTATGCATAAGTTCCAAGGTAAAAGGCTTCAATGGACATCATCAAAATCATGAGGGATTTGATGGTATTAAAATCCAAAAACTTCATATCAACAAGGAGGAGGGATCCACCATATACCCATCATACCAAGGGTATCAAGGATCCCAACACAACCAATTAAGTGGGAACAAATACTTTTTCAAGAATACCAGCATCATATTCAAGGTCTCCATATCATTAAAAAAAATCCAATGGTTACACTATATATCTTCATCGCAAAAAGAGTAGAAACACTCCAAAATAGGGGTACACCGACCTCCCCACTAGTTTGCAACACCTTATGGGATTCATATGCACGATCACAAGGCTACAACATGCCAATAACCATATACTATCAAAGGGCCATCACACCACCATACATTAGGGGATTTTTGAGGTAAAGAATGGGACTCAAAATAAAACCTTTACCATTAAAATTCACTTTATAAGAACTAATAGGATTCAATATGACGATGTCAACCATAAGGGTAAAATATGTTAAAACAAATGGAGGGAAAACGAAAAAAACTACTTTTTTATTATCGTATTGTTGACATATATCCTTATGGATTCGCCCAAATTTCAAATTTGGGGACTCATTGGATGTGGAATTTAATTCCACATCCAACCCATACCCATCCTACATACTTCTGAGATACCCACGACACCCAAAAATAAAAATTTCAATAAAAAAACGTATTTTAATATTAAAATACACTTTTTATTGGAAGTTTCATTTTTGGGTGTCGTGGGTACCTGAGAAGTATACAGTGTGGGTATAGGTTGGATATGGAATTAAATTCCGCATCCAATGGGTCCCTAAACTCAAAATTTGGGTCAATTGATTAGGAGCTATGTAAAAACTACAATAAGAAAAAAATAGTTTTTCTTTTTCCCCTTCAAAATTTAGAACTTTTTATTTATTATTATAACTCTTATGTTATTATTTCCCTTATGAGGCCCATTTTAGACTTCAAAAATCCCCTAATGTGTGTGGGTTCAATACCCAAACTTCTAAGGACACCAAGGACCCCATAATAATGTGTTCCAACATACCACCATAAGTGTGTGTTCCAAGACCCAGGTCTCCACATGCAATAGGATTAAGATCTAAGCTTGTGGACTCAAGGACCCCACAAGAACTGAACAACCTCAAGACCATCCAATCTAAGCAATGGAACCCAACATCAACACATCAAGGTACTTATACACATGAGCCACATCATCCATCCAACAACCAATCATGAGAATGAAACAATTACAAGCATAACAACCAGCACAAAGACTAGTAACAAAAGATCAACCAAGATCAAGGAACTCGACAATGGACTCAAATGCGACCAACATACAAATTAAGGCCACTTGATGAAGTCAATGGGTAATCAGGGATTTTTCTACTATTCCAAGTCCTCCAAGGGATTTAAACTTGGGCATGGAGAAGGTCAAAAGGTCTCCTCTAACACAGACAACCACAAACATAACATTAACCCTCAGGGGCTCTACAAGGGGCACCAATGACTCAACATTTGGCATCAATGAGTAGACACTGTTGGAATCAATGACAACTTAATAAAAAATATTAATCATGGGGTCAATCCGAATTAGTAATGGCAGTACCCCCCTCTTACTTAGTTTGTGGGATATGAGCACATTATAGTATTTCAATTAAGTGACAAGTCCTCATGGTGACATCACTGTCTTACGATACATAGTCTATGTGAGTTATTTGAGATTGACAGTTATCTCTCCTGGCCAGCAATTGTGAACTAGTAACCATAGTTTATTATCCTAGGGAATCATATAGGTTATTGTGAGTGGGGGACACTTGCAATACCTAAGACATACACAAGGTTTTTTCATCTCCTTGGGAGGGTGAGAAGCCAAGAGCTAACACTTGCACCTTTGGTGATTGAAGAATAGTGTAACTATTTCTCATATCTTCACTATTTACTAATTTTTGAGGCATGCTGTCCCTCATGATATACTAGTTTTGGGAGGCCCTGTAAATCTAACTTTCCACTAGACTTCATTTTGTTGGAAAGAAGTTTGCTTGTTTATTCCTTAGTACATTTTTAGTCGTGTGGAAACTTTTATTTTTGTTAAACTCTATATTTCCTTTTGCATTATTTGATTACATTTGGTACACATTTCAGTTAAGAAACCAATTATGAAAACTCAAACATCAAAGTGGATTCTCTCTCAAACCACCAGTTAAGGAAATAATGAGGTGATTCACCATAATTTTTTAAGGCACCGCTAAAATAAGAAGACGGATATAAAAACAAAACTCAGGATAATTTGAGATTGAACCATTTTTAAATTCAATTAACAATAATAGAGAAGAACAACATCAACATAATACTGAACCATCTACAGAAACAATTGATTATATTGCTCCCTTTGAAATTGAAACATTAGAAGACCATACAGTCAATCCCGATAATCCACCTTTGAATCTTTCATACCCAACCATACTTTATATAAGTGAGCCATTGGATAACATTAAACTTGTTTTAACATATTTTAATAACATGAAAAATCCTACACTTAACCCTTTGGCTTCTTCATAGGATCAAGGGACAATACCAATGCAATCTAAAATGGTCATTGGAGGAGATAATATCTCCAATTTGACCTCAATGTCAATCCCAATAGTTAACATTCTTGCTACTAGCATTAGTTGAACCAACACTTCAGTGCCATTTGGTACATTTCTAGGTGACAATCATGGAAGTACATTAACTTCATATACAGGTGTCCCTACTAGAGGGCGTTCCTTACCAAACATGGTTTTCCCATATGGAGGGGATTATCAAGGTCAAAACATACAAGGAGTTAATATGAATCCATTGGTTTACCCAATACTTTTCTAGGTTCTGCTTTTAGGGGAAACTCCACACTATGAAATGGTAATATTCCTAGTGGAAATAATCAATATTGGAACATGAATGCTAATTGGGTTCATCCTCCACAAATTAGGGAAATTTCCCATTGGTTTATCATCCTACTAATCCTAGCACAATTTATTGGGGAAACCTTACATCCCCAATAACCACTATGCATGGGAGAATTCTACCTATCAATTCCATTCCAAACATGAGTGGTGTGGGTCTTAGAAGTAACCAATATTCTGGGAGCCTACCCCCACAAGGGGGTGTTGAAATATTGTAACTTCAAAGAATATTCTATATGTATCTTTTTGTGGTCCCCGATGGTCCTACTAGGAGAACCACTTGTATTACATTGTACCCCGATGCTCCTAATCGGAAGAACTAATAAGAGTCATGAGGTAGTCCCCTCTAATTGTAAAGGTGGGTCATCAGCACCCCAGTGTGGTTACTTGAGCCTACATGTGTAACTCGAGCCTACATGATTTAACTCGAGCCTACATGTCAAATGAGTTAACTTAAGTGAACGGATGAATATAAATAGAGGTGTAGTGCTCCTCATTTTAAACACACACACTATCACTTGTGTAGCGCATTCGTGGAGAAGAGAAGTAGTTGGAGAAGGAGGAGGATCAGGATTTGATCTCCTTGCTGGTTTTGTCTTTTATCTTTTTAGGGCATCTATATTGAGGAAGCTTTTGCTAGGTTTTTCCCTTTAGGGTTTTCCCAGGATAAATCTTTGTGTTCCTTTTGTATGGATGTGCTTGTCTATCTTTCAGTGATCCTGTTTATATGCTTTTGTTATGAAAATGAAGTGAAATACTGATGTCTTAGCTAAGCAAATGAAAATTTAACAGGGGGAAATCCACCTTGGAATGATTCTCAAGTGAAAGGATAGTATCAAGGGAATGGTCAATTATTAGGAAACTATCAACCTTGTTGGGGTCCAACTCTATAAGGGGGGAATTAACCTTTCAATATAATGCTGCAACGGAATGGACAATATCTTGGGAATAACCAATATTTTTAGGGTCCTCCTTTTCAAGGAGGAAATACTCCTTGGAATGTTAATCATACCCAAGGACAGTGGAACCATCAATTTCACCTATGTACCAAACATCTGTGATGACACCTATCAGATCAATGTTTCTAGCCACATTGAATTTATCATATTTATCCCACATGACCAATGATTTTGTTCTACATATGAATGGGTGGACAACCATAGCACCCAATATTTTGTGGAACATACCCAAATACGATGGGAGACCAGGGGACGATCCATCAAATCACATGACGACATTTCATTTATGGTGTTCATCCGATTCACTAGTTGATGGAATTCTTAGGATGAGGTTGTTTCAACAGAACCTCATGAGAACTGTTGCTAAATGGTACATAGAATTTCCTCGTAATACATTGACATTTCTTTTATGTTTAGCCATGGTATTTTTTACATAGTTTCAATTACCTATCCACTATGAGACATGTATTGAACTTTTGAATTTGCTTAGGAAATCCAGTTCTACTCACATATCTGATCATATACATGAATGTAGGAGATTGGAAAGGATTATTAAAGTTGAAATCCCCGATCAATTCTTAGTAGACCGGATTTTTAAATAATTATTTCCTACTCTTTCCAAAGATGTATGCATGTCAAGATCCATGATCGAAGAACAACTTATTCATAGCTCACAATAGATGGATTTGATATATTCACAATCAGGAACACTTTATGATTTAATGGCACGTTGTGAGAATTGTGTCTAATCCAGATAGACCACCAAAAGGACCTCATGTCAATGGTGTTATTGGATCTATCACTCAAATTTACCAACTTACTCAAAAAATGGGACACGTATCTATTCAAAATTCACAACCCACAACTGTCCAGTCAAACCAACAACCTACAAATCTTACCCAAACTTCAGAAATCCTCATAGTGAAATCCATAGACCAAAAAGGAAAAAGGAATAAATAAAATAAAAATAAAAATACTAATTCAGGGGTATGATATGCACCTAATATGAATAATAAACCAGAAGGAAGTTGGGGAAAAAAGAAAACAAGTATCCTTACAAAATTTGTTAAGGGGATCATCCTACTCACCTATGCCCTCATATCGATGATAATCATCATATGTTGTCACAAAATGGTGGGACACAAAAACCTATTGTATCAACTCAACCTTTTCCACAATAACAACAGATGGTTGTTGCATCTCTGATACCTCTGCAAGGGGGTATCCAAGCAAACCCTCTAACGTAAGGGGGAAATCCACCCATTTCCAACATATTTGGATTAGATCATGAGGTTACTGTTCAAACAAGGGATCATTCTTAAGATATACAAACTATTTTTTTAGACCCATTAAGGTCACAACCAAATAGTTCTCTTACTATTGAGAAAATGGCCATTGACATAGTGCATCGATCCCCCAAAAGGGGTTTTACGTAAAACAAATAATAATCCTAATGCAAGTGTAGCTTATCACTATAGAATATTAGAAGACTTAGATCAATCACCTTGTGCCATGTCAGCCTTAGAGGTATTACAAAGTTTTCAAACTTAGAGAAAATAACTATTGTATTCCATTGGCGTAATTGATTTGAATAATACTAGTTTGATCACCTTTGGTTTAGGACAATTAATATGTAGGATTCCATCAAATATCTCTTTTCATATTAAAGTGATATCACATTCGATGAATATTTTTTAAATTGTGATAGATGAAGGAGCCTCTATTTTTTTCATGTCATTAGGATGTTGGAAAACTTTTGATCACCCACTTTAGCATGATCCCAAAAAATACTCAAATCATTTGATGGACACTCATTCCCACCTCACCAACTTATTACGGATTTCCCAATTGAATTGGGAGGTTAAAAATTTCATGCTAATTCTGAGGTGGTGGATGCACCCATAGATTACAATTTTCTAGTGGGACATAGTTGGATACATGCAATGATGATGATAGTATCTTCAGTATTATGAGTGATTTGGTTCCCCAGCCAAGGGAATATTGTTACAATTCATCAGTTAGATTACTGCACACCTAAAACTAATATCCACTCAAATGTACCTTTTCTGGGGTATTCTAAAAAAAAATTCAAGATGTTGTATTAGGGATGTTGAAATATTCTTCCCTCATGGGAACATTCACAATCCCACCACCAACATCTACCCCTCAAACTACTTTGGTTTTCATCATTACGTCATAAGTTTACTTTCCCTTAAAATGTTTTTCTAAATTCACTGAACCGATTGGTTCCACTTCATCACACATAACTATAGTATAAGACATCCAAGTTCAAACTAGTGAAGGAAAGGAAACACCTTCAGAAAAAAATGATGAAATAGTGAGTAGTACACTCTTGTATGCTCTGGAATTTCCATATCAAGCAATTCAAATGGCTTTAGTAGACTTGGATAAAAATCCTTCTCCAAGGGAGGAACATGATCCATACATATCTCCCATATGGGATATCAATACTCCCAAAACTAATGACCTCTTGGATCAAACCTTTTCATCTGATGAAGATATTCTTGAACTCATGAGCATCTCAAAATGACCCTAGGAAGATGAGCATCATCGATCATCATTTCTTTCTATGATGGATTCAATAGAGGTTAAACCTAAAAATGTTTACCTTGATGATAATAACGAAAGGTACCAATTCGTTGTGCAAACACACAATGTACTTTCTAAAGGAAATTTGGAAAACATTTAAATTACCATTCGTATTCATATACCCATTAAGGTTGGCATCGTAAAGAATATTAATATAGGTTCCAATTTCTATTTGTATGAAATCACACAATACACTCCTCTTCTCAAAGAGTTATGTGATGTGCTCTCTTGGTTATATGAAGAAATGTGAGGCATCAGTTTTAGTATTGTCAAACATGATACACAAACTTATATGAGGGTTAAACATGCACGACATAAATTACGTCAGTAAATCCTAATAATTTCCCTTCCATAAAAGAAGAAGTAGAAAAGCTATTAAAACATAGATTCTTTTACTCTGTACCTTTTACTGAAAGGGTATCTAATCTCATTCCTTCAATAAAAAAAGGACAATCCAAATCTGTACTAAATTTACTGATTTAAATTTGGATTGTCTCAAAGATAATTATCCCACACCCTTCATTGATCATATTATAGACAAGTGTGTTGGTAACAAAATATTTTCATTTTTGGATGGATTCTCCAGTTACAAACAATTTCATATTATAAATGAATACTAGCATAAAACAAATTTTATTTTCCCATGTGGCACTTTTGCGTATTGAAAAAAATACTTTTGGCCTTAAAAGTTATTATTTCAATGGTTAAAACATATCTAAGAACCTTTATCATTGTAACATCATAACTGTTAGGATTATTAATTCTCCCTTGTCCAATTTGGTCATATTTATAAATTGAGAGTCATGTCTAAATCAGGAGTCCATCCAGTCTATTTATAGTCATTAACACCATTGGGTCCACTTGGCCTAATTGGGGCACATGTTTCAGTTACTAAAGTGTGAGGGACACTATTTGAGGCTCACTGCCACTGATTGCACTTGATTGCATCAGTTTAGGAGTCTCCTAGACCAATACCTACAATTTAGGAGTCAATGGGAGTGCCGAAACCAACCAAGGTTAGTTCAGTTCAGTTGATGATTGGTTAAGCTAAGTTAGGAGTCAGTTACATTCAGTTCTAGTCCTCTACATTCAGTTAGCACTAGGTTTACTTGATTGAACTTAGGATTGGTTCATTTCTCACCCACCACAGTCAGTTAGCCTTAGTCAACACTAAATGTAACACTTGAGTTGTGTTTTAGAACTCCAATGAACTCCGGTTATGGTTTAGACAAGGTCAGTTAACTATTGAGTCCTTCGATAGTGATTTAGACAAGGTCTTAGTTACCTACAATCAAGTAGAGTCTAATCAATTTGAATTTCCTCATGTGGATTCAAATTTCTTGTGGCTATTAAAGCCATTATACTTCAATGTAATTAATCTATCTAATTATTCTTTGATTAATGAAAAGCATTCATAGTTGCAAGCCATTTTTGCACTATTTCATTCTTCAATAACTAAATAAATTATGTAATATATCATGTGAGTTGTGTGTTTGTCCCCAGATCTATGCGCTCAATTTAATATGATATCAAAGCTTCAATAGACAAGGCACTTCTCCTCCTCATATCTCCTACTAGATCATTTTTGAGCAAAATTGCTCCTTCCATCTCTGCACCAGAAGCAAAAGGTTTACCACTTAATACCCCAAGTTAAGGAATTGTTGATCAATATTGATCAACTATGCTGGGTGTGATGAAAACTTGAAATGTGTAGGTTTTTGACCTTACAGTGCCCCTTTTGTGTTTTTTGTAGGTACAACTTTGAATGGATTCATCAGTTCCTCTTCTCACCCTGTCCTCAAACTATTCAGAATGGAAGAAGAAGATGATTTCATCTCTGGTGAGACAAGGTCTCTGTTGGGTGTCTATTGGACTCGGTAAAGAGTGTGTTTGTATGATTGACTGGCTGAATAAAAGTGATGGAGATTTTGGAACAATAGCAACAGGTCTTTCTCCTAGCTTGCGCTACCTCATTAGATCTATTGAAGACCCGAAGGAATTTATTGAAGACCTGGAGGAACTCTGGACAAGATTGGATAGAACCTTTGGAGTGATTGATGAGGATCATAATAGAATTTTGGAGAGAATATCCAGCACCATAAGCACTCTTTATCCAAAAATATCAGCCTCCATTCTCTCTGATGAAGTTGTTCAATATGAAGAAGAAGCATAAGCTTCTACACAGTCAATTCGAATTGAAGACAATCTCCATGCAGTGACTCCTTTTTCCTGATGCTCTGGAAGTTCATGAGATATCTAATATCTCATATTGTCATATTACTGAAACAGAAGAATACATTCAAATCTATTATATTGAAGAAAAATTATGCTGCACTTCCATGCAAACATTCACCGGTGATTTTCCTTTGCCATTCTGTGCAAAATTTACCAGTAATTGCTTCCGAAAGTGAAGAGAAATTTGATTTTTCTCCCTCTAATGTTGCTGCTGGTGTGCAAATATGTGATACCTTGGATATTTTGGAAGAAATTTTAGATTACCAGAGTGATCCATTTGCTCCCCATGATCTAGTTTTTCCGACAAATTCCTGCAGGATTGCATGCACCAAAATTCAGAATTTTGAAAAAGAAGAAAGTTGTGCATCCACCCTCTCGGTTAACCATTTATTTGAATATAATATTAACATTATTGGATCTGATATGATATTATTTATATCTAATATTATATTTCTTGGTTTAATATATCAAATTCATAATCTTTCAGCACTGCTTGTAGCTATTCTCATCAACGGTGTGAAGAAACAAGTACAGCAAGTATCCTACAAAACTGTTGTTGGGGATTTGATTCCATTTCACAGTTTTGGATCTGTTTTGAACCTATTTAGATCTGATTTAATTTTTGATCTGATATTATTTGGTTCATATTTTAAAATTCAAAATCTTTCAGTCATGCTTGTAGCTGCTCTCACCAATTCTGGTGTGAAAAATCAAGTACCGCACTTTCTCTTCAAAACTGTTGATGGGGATTTGGTGTTAGTTTCCTCATATGAGGTTGCTGATATTTTATTATGTGATTCATTAGATATTTTAGAAGCTATATAATACTATGTATCTCAATCATTTTCTCTCAACATTCCCAGTGCTTCTCCACGATTGATCACATGCTCATCTCCTCATAGAACTAGTAAAGAGGAAGATTTTTTGCATCCGCCTGGACACTTGCTCCTAACACTTGGGGCTGTTCTTACCACTCATGGTTTGCTGTTAGTGGCTTAAAAATATCAGTTTGTTGATTTCTCCTCACATGTTTTGAATCCTCAAGAACATTTTCTCACTTATCAGTTGACTTCAGTTTCTCTACATGGGTCCAGTCTTCATATGACAGCTGTCTATATTTCTGATTTAGTTGAGCATATCAGTATTCTTCCAAAGGGGAAGATTCCTCCAGACATAATGATGGAGAGGTTCACATGCTAGGCCCCAGGATACCTATGCAGAAAAGAACCATATTGATCCTGATTCTACCTACTTAATTAGAGAGGGGGGGTTTCCCATGTGGTTTTTCCCCAACACCTTGTTTTTGAGCAGTTACTTTAATTTACTTGATGTAATGGGTGACCTATGGTCTTAGTTACCAGGGCCCATAGATTTTCCAAGTTAGCATTCAGGGGGGTTGTTAGGATTATTAATCCTCCCTTGTCCAATTTGGTCATATGTCTAAATCAGGAGTCCATCCAGTCTATTTATAGTCATTAACACCATTGGGTCCACTTGGCCTAATTGAGGCACATGTTTCAGTTACTAAAGTGTGGGCAACACTAATTGAGGCTCACTGCCACTAATTGCACTTGATTGCATCAGTTTAGGAGCCTCATAGACCAATCCCTACAATTTAGGAGCCACTGGCAACGCCAAAACCAACCAAGGTCAATTCAGTTCAGTTGATGACTGGTTAAACTAAGTTAGGAGTCAGTTACATTCAGTTCTAGTCCTCTAAATTCATTTAGCACTAGGTTTACTTGACTGAATTCGGGAGGGGCACATTTATCACCTACCATAGTCAGTTAGCCTTAGTCAACACTGAATGTAACACTTGAGTTGTGTTTTATAACTCTGATGAACTCTGGTTATGGTTTAGACAAGGTTAGTTAACTATTGAGTCCTCCAATAATGATTTAGACAAGGTCTTAGTTACCTACAGTCAAGTAGAGTCTAATCAATTCAAATTTCCTCATGTGGATTCAAAGTGCTTGTGGCTACTAAAGACATTGTACTTCATTGTAATTAATCTATCTAATTACTCTTTGATTAATGAAAACCATTCACAGCTGCAAGCCATTTTTGCACTATTTCATTCTTCAATAACTGAGTAAATTGTGTGATCTATAATGTGAGTTTTGTGTTTTTCCACAGATCTATGTGCTCAATTTAATAATAAACATATACAAAAGGATCGATGAAAGAAAGGAAATCACAACCACACAAAAGAACACGAATATTTTTCTTGGGAAACTCTCATGGGGGATAAAACCCAGCAAAACATCCTCGATATAGACTTCAACCAAGTACACTGTAAGGACCAAAGAATAAGACTTATAAGACCATAATAATAATACTCAAATGCCTCTTCTCTCCCATATGGACTATGCTTTATCTCTCTAGTACAACTTCTAATCTATGATTCTTTTCCAAATGAGGGATGTGCCCCTCCTATTTATATTGATTAGCTAAGAGGCCTAATAAACCAACAGTGCCTACTTCTCCCTGCTGCCAGAGCCAAATTGCATTGGAAGACTCAAAAATAGATTTTAATAATACTTTTGTGGCTACTATTGACCTGACTTACAATGAAGGCTTTACCTAAATAATTTACATGACCAATTAGATCAATGACATCCCTAATTGAAGGAACGAAGTATTCGAAAGGGGTGATAACAATATTAATAAAAAATATAATATCTTCTGCAGCTACATTTCTTTAACATTCCCTCTTATCAAGGAAGGTATTCTATAATAAAACAATACATCTGTACAACTGAATGGTGAATCTATATGTCATAGGAAGTGTTAAACCAAAAAATACCTCACTCAGCTCTACATGGCCTACACCACCCACAAACACCCATACACGACCTTCGTAACACCCCATTAGACCCCCACACCCTCAATAAGGATTTAAAATAAGTAAAAGGGATTTAAAACCCCAAAAAGGAGCCTAAATAACTCTCCTAGGGGCTAAAGCCTCCAAAAAGGGGCTAAAACCCCTCAGAGGAGTCTAAAACCCTAAAGGAGCTAAAGTTAGGGTGGAAGGGGCTAAAAGCCCAAAAAGGGGGATAAAGCCCTGACCAAGGGCTTAAAACCCTAAAAGTCCCCAAAAACGCTATAAAGGAGGGTGGGGGGGCACTCTTAAACAAATCATCTCTTGCATACTATTACGCTTCCCGTGGATGCCTTGAGACCTCTTTGCCTCTCAAGCCACCCACATCCCCCTCTCTTCCACTCATCTTCCCCATTGACCCATAGCTCCTCCATTGCTGAGTGAGATAGGGAGGTGCTTCTTCCAGCCAGGGCATGGTGGCCCATTTCACCAAAGAAGAGGTATAATCTAGTTTTGTTTATGTGTTTGCTTTATTAGTTTAGTTGTTTTTTGACCATTATTTGCTTGTAGGTTTGATCTCTAATAGGTTTTGTAGGTTTATTGTAGTTTAATAGTTGTTTTCAAGTATCCAAGGTGAATCCCTAACCTTGTTTGCAGAGGGGCTCATGGCCATTTTATTTCTATCATTTTCTTTCCTTTCTGTTTACTTTGTTTTCTACATTTTCCACACGTAGGAACCTACCCTTCCATCCTATAGACGGAAGGGAGCCATTCCTTCCCTTGTAGCAAGGAGAAATCCCTGCTACAGAACTGGCGACCATACCAGGTCGATCCCACAGGATCCCTGGTTCAGTTTTTTAAATTTCAAAGTTTTTCAGTTTATGGCCTAGTTTTAAAAAAATTCTTGTCAAATCTAATTTAAATCCAGTTTATTTTTAGTTTTTATTGTTTTCAAAGCCTCTACAAGGCAAATCTGAGTCTGTTTTTACCACAATACAAGTTACTGTCGACCGGATCTGACTCGGGATCATAAAAATCCCAAATCTAGAGCAGGTTGTAGCTATCGAGCCTGAACAGGGAATGAGGTTGCTCTTTTAGGCCTCACAGGTGCAACCAGGTTGCCCTTTTGCTCCTAAAAGGTGCAACTTCACTCATAAATACAAACTGCTTCTGTCTATGAAATCTATGCAACCCCCTCGCCTCTTTCTGGAAAAATTCCGTGATCCCCTCACCAAATTTGACCCAAAACGTGTGGTTTGTCAATCAGAAGTTAATTTTCAGTTTATTAGGGACTGTCAGTGCGACTGAGCCATGTCTTTCCAGCACAGTAGTTACATTTCTCTTTCTATTTTAATTTTCTATAATTTCATGTTTAAACAAAGTGTAAATTCAAAAAGAAATTTTTTTTAATGGCTTAATGAATATAGCTTAACTAAAATCGACATAAAATTAATAGTCTTGCTTACCCTTCCACCTCTACCCAGACGTCATCCTTCGGGGTATTCTGGGATATGACGAAGGGCACAACTCGTATAGTAATAGGCCCTTCACTGAATATTGTTCAAAGTTGATAAAAATGGATGACCTGGAAGCTAGAGGGGGTAGAGAAGGAGGGATTCTCATGACGCTAAGTGTCCTCCTTGTTGACCAAACTTGCATCTGGGAGGTGACGTGTGTATCTATGGATGGGCTTAGTCCCATTGTGTTGAGAACCCAACACCTTCTCTCGGTTGAAGAAGAATATAGGTGTAAGGAATCACCTAGTTAGGCCATCAACATTCAAGGTAAACAATTGTATCTATTTACAAATTTCTATTTATTTACTGCTTGCACACACAATGATATGAACTCTACAACATATTCATAAACCACTTGCAGCCACCTGATACCAAAAAGATAGAAAAACATATACACCATACCACGTAATCAACCCAACTCAGTTCATGACGCTGAGAGAGCCCTTAAAATTTATCAATTTACACTAAGTTTAAAAAATTTGTAGTCTTTGAGGAAATAAGTCCCTGACTGCATTAACCGTGGGAAGTACTTGCGCTCAACCCAGAAACTCATTGTGAGGAGTACCACAGGAACCCCAAAGTAGCTGGTCGCTAAGAGGAATTGGAAAGTGAAATGGGCAACGACCCCCACCGATTGAGTAGAAACACCCATGAGGAAAAATCCAAGCACTGTCTTTTGACTATCTTGGTGTCCAAGTGACCACCTACAGCTAATAGGAAGCCATTGAAACCAGGGTCCAAACATCATTCCCACTAGTTTGATACAATCTAACACAATTGATCCCCAATGCTCTTCCTAGCGCCTAAGAGGCAAACCACCACCATTCAGGACATTAAAATGACACCGTCGAAACCACTCTCAATGACCTCTCACACCATTAGAAGGCCACACAGCCTCTGATTCAGATTCAGACCCATATCAGTCTGAAACAGACCTCCATACTACACCATCAAGCCCCATGGATGGTGCAAACCTGGATCAATTTTTCAGCATAGCCATACCTAGTGGACCCATGTCCACACCACAAGTTGTCACTGAAAATCCTACAGGTGGCCCCAGCATGGTCATGCAAACTGTCATCAGTCAACTACCACCACCCATAGTAGCCACTCAGGATGTCCCACCTACATCACTTGCAGGCATTGGACCTTCCACATACACTGCCCCTCCTGTCACACAATGGGGCAGTGCCCCATCCACATACATTGTCCCTCCTATCACACATGGGGGAAGTGTCCCTTCCATCCACACTGTCCCTCACACCACACTTGCGGGCATTGGCCCATCTACAATGGTGCCACCACAAGTATCCCCAACCATGCAGGTGCACTACAAACTTGCAAACCCCACCACCATTGCTGCCCCATCTCACATTAACTTGGGGTCAAATCTACCTTTCATGGCTCGTCTTAACTTGCCTGATTTGGCTATATTGACAAATGACCCCATCTACCATCAAACCTTTTGGCCTCCCATTCCAACCAAGTTGTCATCAAACATTCCCAAGTTTGAAGGCAAGGCAGGGGAGTGTCCCCAAAATCACATTATGACATTTCATCTATGGTGCTCCTCAAAAATCATCATAGATGACTCAATTAGACTAAGACTGTTCCAACGCACCCTCATAGATGTGGCAGCCAAATGGTACATTGAGCTCCCGCAAGCCAAGTACCCAGATTTCAATTCCTTAGCTTTCATGTTCCTACAATATTTCCAAATCCCTGTCATATATGATGAAGGGGTGGAGATTCTATTATCCTACTTCCAGAGCACTGCAACACATATAACCGACCACATCCATGAGTGGCGGCGACGTCGTAGTTTGTGCAAAATCCAACTTGACAACAAGATCTTCTTGGATTGGTTTCTCAAAACCTTGCTCCCACCCATAGCAAAGGACGTTGCATCCGAACATCCTCAATCTGAAGAGGAGGTCATACTGAAAGCCTAACAATTTGACCTGATCTACGCCCAGTCTGGATACCTATACACCGTCATTCCATATGCTCCCCATTCGGGAACCTCCTACTGGGATGCACTGAGGGCATCCCATGCTGCAGATGGATTCATAGGCTCGGTCTCCAAACAACCACAGCACCATTCGACACCACCTATAGCTCCACCATAAGCAAGCAATGTTTCTAGTGTTGTTTACTAGAACCAAACTCTGGACTATGCCAGAATGATGTCCCAGTCGGGAGCAAAAACTTCCTATGCACAACCTGTGCCACTACAGTAGGCTCAGGCCATGGCATGGCCAACACAATAGTACACAGGGAAAATGCACACATTTGTGGCACACCACCCCCAAAAATATACTATGCACCGCCAGTACAAGTAGTTCAATCCCCCACCCCTACTCAACCTACTCCGTTGGGACAAGTATTTGCACAACAAAACCATCCCAACCAACCTGCCCCCAACAATCAACAAGGGCAAGCTAGAAAAAATTGTCCCTAGAACCAAGCAATAACCAACTGCAGGGAGTCAGTCAACAACCAAACCCTCCCAAAAATGCTGTGGAAAACCGACCCACCCAAACCCCCCCACGACAAAATGCACCAAGACATAATGTTTCGTTGCACACAAACCAACCATGCACACTCTGTGAGGTCTATGGGCACTACACATTCGAGTGTCCCCTCATGGGTCGAGCTAAGAAGGCCATTCAGAACAAGGCCCAATAGGCCTCCAATGCTACAAACCAAGCCCAACCCAACCCAACACCATAAGGACCTCCCCCCATGGTGTTGCAAAACCCACTGCCCATCCAAGGGTTGGTAGAAACCGCACCCCCTCCCCATGCCAATCCCAATGCTTCGAGGGCACCTCCCATGGCAGAAATAGGTGTCCACCACCTGCTAGCCATGACGACTGAAGAGGTTAACTTACAAACCAAATGGAATCAGTATGGTACCACCACCAAACCCGCTAACACATCAGCGACATCTACATCCAAAACAGTCAACCTACCTCTTCAGTTACCCCCATTCCCCCGCCCCCCCATATGTCGAGTGGCCAACAATGCCACAGCTAGAGATACTGTTAGCTATAGCATTGTGGATGATTTGGATCAAACACCAATGACCATGTCCTCTCTGGAGGTACTCAAAATGTTCCCAACGCAGTGGAAAGCATTAGTAGTCATCATTGGGTCTGTAGACCCATTTGACTGCAAGTTGATCACATTCGACACTGAGAATGGAGAACCCTGCATGCCATCCACCATCACCTTCCAAATCCTGGGGTCTATCTGGAATTTGGTCATGCATCGGTGCATAGTGGATGAGGGGGCATCCACGTGCATTATGTCCACCCTGGTTTGGCAAAAACTTCGATCCCCAATTCTGCAACCATCCTCCATAAATCTGCTGCTGTGTCGATGAGTATTTTCATCTGTGGGCAGATGATGTCGACTTTCTCTAAATTGGGAAGAGCTTGTTGTACCCACTGATGGGCTTCCCATTCCAACTTCTGCAGTTTGTTGGTTTCCAGCACGATCTGTTCTTCTATTGTCTGCCTAAGTGCTGCCTCTGTCATCTTCTTTCTCTCCAAAGCTTGAATGCCTTGATTATTTTGTCGTGTCTGCTGATAGGCCTGCCCATAATGAGTAGGCTAGTCTCTTAAGACTTCTTCAGTAACAATAGACTCCTCCATGTGATCCTATAGCACTTTGTATGCCTCTGAAAAAGCAGTGTGCTGTGCCAGCAATAGTCGGGCGGTCTCTTCCTTCTGCTCTTCCTTAGTTTCCTGGAGATGTGCCTGGTTGGTCGACACCATGCTCTCGAAGAGCTGATATGCTCTTTCCAACGGTCTATCTGTGTCGACTGCGATAGGGCCTGGTAGGATGGACTGAGCTAATGTCCTGCATTTTCCGAGAAACTCGACCTGTTCTGTATCTTTATTTGTTAGTTCCTTTGTTTTTTTGTTAGCCCTTGTCTTTGCTTCTTTGGCCAGGGTTCCGAGGATTTGGTCGACTTCTGTGTTGGTCAAGGATCTTGCATCCCTTAAGCTTATTCGTAGGCGGGAAGTTTTTTCATGGTGCTCTTTCTTCTTCTTGTGTTGTTCTGGCTCGGTCTCCTGGGTACCTGCAACAGTTGAGGGAGGGCCTTGGGTTTGTGGGATGGAAGTGGATGGTGTTTCTGTCTGGGGAGGTGGTAGGGTCGCTTCCGGCTGTGAGGATGTAGTCGGTTGAGATAGGTCTAGTTGTAGATCAGGTGGTGGCGGAGGTGGTGGGGATGATGGCGGTGGTGGTGATGGAGTGGGGGAATGGTCAGGGGTAATAGGTTTGTCGACAATGCGTTGTGGACTTATGTCAGGAGTTATGTCTGTCTCCGGTGGTGTAGTGATGGGTGGGTCATGCTAGGTTGCGGGTTCGATGGGTTCCATGGTAGACTGCGTTAGTCCAATTACGTCACCCTCGGTTTGTCATGTGAAGGTCGACGTCATGTGTCCAAAGACCGTGGGGTGGTTTCTGCTGCCTGTATAGAGAGGAGTCTTTGTGTGGATTTTCTGAGCCGACTGAAATAGCTCAGGCATCGTCTCAAAGAAAGCTTTGAGCTCAGTGTCTTTGTTGAACTTAGCTTTCACTGTCTCCAGTATCGCTCTTTGGTATAAGTCGAGGGGGCTGACCGACTGTTTTGTCGATGATGGAGGTGGAGGGGTCAAGACAAGATCGACGACGTCTTCAGGCGTCATCATTGTTTTGGCCTTCTTTGGTCGACCTTTAGGGGATCCTACTTCAATAAACCGTTGAAACTAAGTTTCCACTGGTACTTTGTTTGTGGCTGCATCCTCTATTATGTCAAGGGCCGTAGCTACTAGCTCTTCTTCATCGTCAGATGACTCAACAATGATAAGCTTGCACTTACCTTTTCCTTGTTGTACTTTTTGGGCTTTGATTTTCTTTCTGGAGGTGGCTATCTCAGTAGCTAGTTTCTTGATGATGCCTTGTGATAAAGCATACTCAAGGTTATCGGGATCGACTTCACCCGTAGGTACTTGAGTTGGGGTGACGCTTACTGGGGCCGGCGGGGTTGCTTGCTACTGTGGTTTTGGCTGTGGTTTTGTCGGCTGTGGGTTGGCTCACTGTGTGGTCGGAGGCTTGATAGTTATATGTACCCGGCCAGTGGGCTCAACCGGGGTGTCCTCTGACACAAATGTACTTATGTAGAG
The DNA here is from genome assembly GCA_001517045.1 of Pseudotsuga menziesii. NCBI lineage: Eukaryota > Viridiplantae > Streptophyta > Pinopsida > Pinales > Pinaceae > Pseudotsuga > Pseudotsuga menziesii. The sequence continues at coordinate 767,957 of LPNX011223459.1, forward strand.
GTTGAGCTCATAGTATTCCTCTTTCTCCTGGTCGATGAGTGGCTCCTCGATTGAGAATTCGACCTGTTTTGCTGCCTCTAGTACTAGTATTTTTGTCTTCTCCTGTCGGGTCAATTCCCAGAAGATTTGAACGACAGTCGGGTAGTAATCAAGGGCGTTGGCCTTGGGGTTCTCGCCCTGCACATACCAGACCGATATATGGTCAAGATCCAACTGGATGTGAGAGTTCGCAGGTAGATTTCGTCGAATGTTCTGAGGCACCCTCCATCTAGTCGTGCAAACCTTTAATTGTTGGAACCAGTTTTCCAGAAATACTTTCCCCTGTCCTAGCTCATGCAGAGTTCCTTTCTGGGAGAAGGGTTTAAACCTGTTCATGTTGCACTTTGTCGGTTCCTGGAAGACTGGACTTCCTTCTGGACAGATGTGATACATGAATATCCAGAGGATGAGGGAGGGGAACTTGATGAGTCCTCCCGTCTCTTGGCATCATTCGCAGACGGTTTTGATCATGTCGGTGACATAATATCCCCATCTGTAGATTTTACCGTCGGTTGCAATTGTGTCGATGACCTCCATCATTTCCAATTTGAGGTTGCTACTTCGACCTGCTAATGTAAATGCGATGGCGATGATTTTGGCCACAATCTGTGGCGTTCGAGTTGCAATCTGCCCAATCATCAACCCTTTGGAATTTTTCCCAAACGGTGATCCCGTAAGCTCTTGGGCCAACCCTTCCTTGATTCCAATTGTTACAGGGTTCCCTTGTTTAGACAGGCTGGTGGGATTGGAGATGACATCTCTGGTAATGTCGATCGGCCGATCGAAGTAGAACCAACCGTTGTGGTATCGACTGATGATGAATTTTATGGCAGCTTCTTTTGTCCCACCAAAGCTTGCCATAAGGGGTGCATTGGCATAGTTAAATATGGTGCTCCGTCAGAATTTTTCTGCCGCTTGGGTCATCTTCTTGTCGACGAAGGCCCATTCTTGGCTCTCGGCCCAGAGTTTCTGCCATGGGCCCTCCTGCACTTTGTCGTTTTTGGTTTTCTTTTAATCTGCGGATCAAGGGTGTATCCTCAGCCTGTAGCTCTTTCGCCTTGGTCGCTGCTCTGGTCTATTTGGGGGCCATTATGTCTTTTTGGTCGGGGTTACTACAGGTTTTTGGGTTCTTAGTCGACTGAATGTGCAAGTGCTCTGTATGTAAAGGGTGTGGTGAATGAACCTTCGACGGTCCCGTATTTATAAGCGATGGTGTGATTGTGTGTGGGAATGGATGTATTAATGGTGGACTTGACGTTCCAGCTGCAATACGCGAGTGTGGAGTAATGGTGAATTGCTTTTGGCGCTCGAGGTCATAAATGCACGATGGGACTTTTGAGGTCGTCGGCCGGTGTTGGTGCTAAGAATGGTTGACCAAAATGGTCGACGAAGATGGTCGAAGATGATGATGTCGGTGGTCGAAGTAGTGATTTCCTGTCATGGTGTTGTGTGCGGTGTATTACGTTGTTTATTTTTTTTGAATTTTTAGCTTTTTATGGGTTTTGGTGGCCGGTTACAGTCGTTATTTATTTTCAGTTTTATTTTCAGTTTTTGTAATGTTTTAATCGGGCTCCATTAACGAGTTTCCAAAATACTAAGCCCTGCAATGTTTTTAGTCGGGCTGAAGCATTGGAGTGTATCTCTTCGACAACGTACAGGCCCATCCACTCTGTGTGGATTTTCTTGGGTTTTTCTTTGACTCGACTATTATAAAGTAAGGCAAGGTCGCCGACCGACAAGTTTTTGTTTTTGATTTTGCGGTCGTGCCATGCTTTCTATTGTTTCTTGTGAATTTCTTGGTTTTGTATAGCCATGATTCTATGATCTTCCAGCTTGGTGAGTTGAAATAGTCGGTCCTTTCTTACATGTTCGACATCGACGTGTAGTAGTTGTGCAATAATAGGTGTCTGTTGTCGAAAATGTAGGGGGACGACTGCTTCTTGTCCGTACACTAGTCAAAAGGGGGTTTGGTCGGTCAACTGTTTATAGGCTATCCTATACACCTATAAGACTGCAGGGATTTTCTCATCCCAGTCGTCCTTGTCGGTACTACATATTTTGGTTAACCCTTTTGTTAATGTTTTATTGAAAGCTTCAATCGCACCATTCGACTGAGGATGGTATGCTGTACTTCGTCGGTGTTCGATGTGGAATTGGTCGGTCAAGTGTTTGATAGTTTTGTTAATAAAATGTGTTCCTTGGTCGCTGATCAATGTTAGTGGGCATTCGAATCTAGTGATGATGTTTTCATAGATAAACTTAGCATCTACCTCACTTGAACATGTATCGACGGGTTCAGCTTCTGCCCATTTAGTGACATATTCTACTGCAGTGATAATATATCTTGCACCTGACCTTTTGGCTGGGATAGGAAATGGTCCTATGAAGTCTATAGCCCAGATTTCAAATGTGAGACTAGGGTTTACTGATATCAGGGGCATTTCTGTGCTCAGTAGGGGTCGACCAAGTCGTTGACATATGTTACATCGACTAACAAAACTTTTGCAATCTCTGTGGAGTGTCGGCCACCATAATCTTGACTGTTGGATTTTCTTGGCAGTTGTGTCTGCTTGGAAATGTCCTCTTGCAAGTCCATAGTGTGCTTCATGCATGATTTGGTCTCGCTCATGTTCGAGTACGCATGTTCGAAGGATGTCGTCTAAGCCCATTTTGTATAGAAATCTGTTGATGAGGCTGTAGGGTGCAACTTTCATAGCTAGGATTTGTTTTTTCTTAGTATTCATACCTTCTAGTGATTGGCCAGTTTCTAAGAACTAAGCATTTTCTTCTAGTTCTTCTGGCACTGCTTCTATGCAAAATAAATGGGCATCTGGTAAGTCATCATCAACTCCGGTCGGTTCCTCACCTGTGTCTATGCGGGATAGATGGTCAGGCCCAACATTTATTTTTCTTGGTCGGACAATGACTTAAAACTCAAATTCTTGAAAAAGAAGTAACCAGCGACAAATTCTCCCATGATGAAGTGGTTTATTGACGAGGTATTTCAAGGCTTGATGGTCGGTATAAATGTGAAGGGATTTTCTAAGAGGTAATGTTGATACTTTTGGAGGGAAAAGACCATACCTAGGGCTTCCCTTTCAGTGGTTGAATAGTTTCTTTCAGCCTTATTTAGTTTTCGACTGCTGTAAACTATAGGGTAATCCATCCCATCATCCCCTGGTTGAGTTAGGATTGCTCCGATTGCTATTCCTGATGCATCAATATGCACATGAAACTTGGTCGACCAGTTTGGAAATTTTAGAATGGGGGCTTCGACTAGTTTCCTTTTCAATTTGTCGAAGGAGGTTTGGCATTCCTCGGTCCACTTAAACTCTTGATCTTCCTTTAGTAGTTCTTCTAGAGGATAGGTCATATCTGAATAGTGTCGTATGAATTTTCTATAATAGCCTGTATGGCCCAGTAACACCCTGACTTGTTTGGGTTTTATGGGTGGTTTCAGGTCAAGGATAATTTTAATTTTTGCAAAGTCGACCTTGATACCATATTTACAGACAATATTCCCTAAGAGTATGCCTATGGGATTCATAAAGATACATTTCTTAATGTTCAGGGAAAGTTGAATCTGTCGACATCTCTCCAGCATAAGTCAGAGCCATTTGCAGTGATTTTTAAGGTGGAGTATATTGTCCAGTCGTCGAAGTATACTGCCATGGTCTTATATATGTATTCTTGGAAAGTCTTAACAACAATTTGAGAAAACACTGCAGGTGCATTCTTTTACCCAAAAGGCATAAATCTGTAAGCAAAGGATCCAAATTCACAGACAAATGTTGTTTTCTTTTGATCTTATTTTTCTATGGGTACTTGGTTATATCCTGAGAATCCATCTGTAAATGAGTAGAATTCATGTCCTTCAACTTCGTTCAAGATTTCTTCAACATAAGGGGTGGGGAATGGGTCTGTCAGTGTGACTTTGTTGAGCTCCCTAAAGTCGACACAAATTCTTAACCTTATTGGGTCATGTTTCTTGGGCTGTGTGACCATGGGGCTTTCCCATTCCGACTGGTCGATAGGGTAAATGATCCCTGCTGCTAACATATTGTCGATTTCCTTTTTAACTATCTCCTTGTATTTGTGAGCTAGTTTATAAGGTCTTTTCTTGACAGGTCAAACATCAGGTTTAGTATCAATTTTCATTTCTCCCATTTCTTGTACTAAGCCTTTTAATTCTTTATAGTCCCTAGCAAAGACATCCTAGAATTCTCTAAGTAAGTTCACTATTTCGGTGGTCTGTTGGTCGTTCCAGTAGTCACCAATCTTTGCTATTTTTGGTCGGTTATCATTTGAAATGTCGACCTCTTTAGTTTTCACTTTGGCATCTAGCCACTTGGGTGCTTTAGCTTCATTAATTGGCTGACTCCCTTCTTTGAACTGTGAGAAGGTGGCAGGAAAATCGGCTGCAGTCATTCTGTCAAGATCTAGTTTGTCGGTGGTCTCGACTTTCAGGATTGAGTGGATAGGTTTGGTTGTTTTAATGTGGTCATATTTCCATCTGAAGCTCTTGCCTTCTATGTGTTCATTTTCTAAGTGTAAACGGGGCGACTGTGGTTTTGACCCCATTTGTATATTGTTACAGCCCTTGATTTGTCGATGGTCTTGGTAGGGTTGTTTTTCAGTCGGTTGGAGAAACTATTTGATTTGCTGTGCAGTTTCAGCCAATTTTTCCTTTTGAGGTTTGAAGTTGAAGTCTTTAATAAAAATTTCCCTTAGTTCATGCCAAAAGAATTTTTCACCTCTAGCTTCCTCCATCTTATACCATTTATTGGGTAAGTCGGCTAGGGTTCAAGGGAACAAATGTGGCCAGGCTCTCTCATCTTTATATCCAAGTCTCCTCCACTCCATTTCACAATTTTTGATATGTTGTTCTGGGTTTTGACCTTGGGTAAAGGTAGGAATCTGGGCTTTCCGGGTTAACTTCTTTCCACCAAACCTTTCGACAAAGTAAGTCGAAGCAGTTGTCTAGGTCTGTAGTTTTGACTGATGGGTATCCCACCATCTAGATGCTTGACTTGTAAACGTTTCAACTAAACTTTGGAGTCGGCCATGTTATCCAATATTTTTAGATACCTGTTCGACATGTATGACTGGGGATTCCCTCTCCTTATACCTGGGTAGTTGTGTAGTGCTTAAGTTGGTTGGTTGTAAGGTAGGTCATTCCCTGACTTTCTTTTCAAATATTTTGGGGATAATTGATACTATGAAGCACTATCGGGTGGGTTTTTTCTATAATTTTTGTATAGTCCAACACCCTCTCGCTTGTGTTTCATAATTTTCCATCTCCCAGTCATATAATTTAGCATTTGAGTTATAACCAATTGAGTCTTGATTACCTAAGTTAAGTTCTCCATAGATGTTCGGTTCTGTATAGTCTGTATTGTTGTCGATCTGGTAAATTTGTCTGACATCGAATTCCTCATCAATCGGTTCAGTCCAAGGATCTCCTTGGGATGGATGAATGGGTACAATGACCTTTTGACCATTTCCTTTTAACTTGAATCGTTCCTTGTCTAAGGAGATGGATGCTTTCATCTTTCATCCTCGACCGACTAGCACTGGGAAGGAGCTAGATCCTTCTTTTGGGTCAATAATTTCAAAATCGACCTTAGTCGAGATTCCTTTGATGGTCGTGTCGACATCTTTCCAAACCCCAATGGGTTCAATGAGGCCTTGGTCGGTGAGTTTTAGATAAATGCCTGACTCGTAGAGTCGAGGTCTGCCCATATTTTCCCATGTATCTCGGGTCATGATATTTACTTGGGACCCGAAGTTGAGCACTACTTGTCGGACGTGGTAACCTTCGATTTCCAGGTCGACAAGTGGGTCGACATCATTTTTGTCTTTTTCGTTCAATCTACAGATGTTCTTAGTTTGTTTTCCAAGGTTGGTAATTTTTATTTCATCCAGTAAGTCAATGATCTGAGCTACAGATTTGTCTATTTGAGCGAGTTGGATTAATTGTTGTATTGTGTTAGGTCGACTGTTAATGATGTCCTCTTGTCATGCAATGTCATGAAATATGTGGGTTTCATCTTGATATGTGTGTTTTTCCTTCATAGGGTCAAGATAAACATTTGTGTTCTTAATCTTACTAATTTGAGGGTTATCAGGCCCTGTTTTTGTGCCTTGTCGAGTGAAAATATGTAAATTTTTAGTAGTTATTACATCATGCTTTTGTACACAAGACCAGACATTAACATTTTTCTTCGTATTGATTTTCTCTAACATAGTAGGACAATCCTCTAATGAGTGATCGCCTACTACACAGTGTTTACAAAATTTAAGATCAGTTCTATCCTTGTATGGATAGTCTGTGTACCGGTGACCTTATTTGTAGCATGTGAAGCACTGGGTGGGTCGACGCTATCATATGTCACGATTCCTAGGGAAGCGACCTCTTCCTTCGTAACCTTGGCATCAATTGTCATACCGGTGCTCATATCATCGGTCGTTGTATCTTTGTCCATTCTGATTGTTTGCTTGATTGATTTGCTCATTGTTTTGCGCTATTGCATTCGTTTGGTAGACCGCCTGATAGTTTTGTTGGTTCTTCAGTTTTAACTTACAGTCGACAGTGTTATGACTTTTGGTCTCACAGATGGCGCACCAGGAAACCTTTCCATTCTTCATCTTAAATGGAAAATATTTTGTACAGTGATCGCTGTGTTCCTGGAAAATGTCACAAAATGATTTAGTTTGTACAAAGCGGACGTCTTGTCAGCTATATTCTTGTCAACAGTTATCTTTCGAGTGACCAGCCGTCGAGCATTTGGTACACCATATTTCCTGATTCTTGAGGGTTAGTTCCTTCAAATACTTCTGCATGTTCTCGAGCTATTCCTATAATCTGTGTTCCATGGGGTAAGTACGTATGTCTTCGTCCATCTCCACTTGAAGAGCTTTTGTGAGCCCATCTTCATATGCTTTGAACATCTCCAAACTGATGTGTCAGCGTACTTTCTGCGATAATTCTGCAAGGAACCATTGAATTAGTAATTTTTCATCAACAACATAATCTAGCTAGCTTAGTAGGTCCTCAACGTTTATTGTAGTCACGGAATGTCTCCCCTAGATTTTCTGACATAGTTTTGAGCTTCTTCGCAGCCATGTGCTTAGCATCTGGGGTTTTGAAAAATGACAAGAACTGCGCCTTAATCTCGACTTTCGTTGCTCTGGGTTTCCTTTCTGAAAAGGTCATGTACCATGTCAAGGCCCTTTTCCTTAAGGCTCCTACGAACTATGCCATTTGTCGATCTTCATCTGTAACCTGGTTGGCTTCCCAGGTCGACTCGTAGATGAACCAATGTCATCTGGGGTCTTCATCTCCCTCATAAAGAGGGATGTGAGCTGATCCATGACCCATGTCTGAATCACTTTCACTGCTCTCAGAAGTTGGCGGTGGTGGAGGTGGGGGTGGTGGTGAAAGTGGTGGGGTTACTGATGTAGTCGTCCCTGCAGAATTCTGGTCGACGAAACTTGTGGTCCCGTCGGTCGTCGAGTCTTCGTCGACTTGCAGTCAGTTAATGTCGACTTATGCTGTCAATGGTCCGCTACAACTTTGTGTGTGCATGTGTGATTGTTCGATTTCTTCTAAAGCTGTACTTGGCGGGGGGGGGGCTCTCCTTCATGTGTCAGTAAGAGCAAGTGGATACTGTGGAGGGTGGGTGCCACTTGAAACGTCACCCAGTTTCCTTCCAGCAGTCGACGTATAGTAAGGTTTCGACCAGTGTAAGTTTTGTCACCTAGTCGGCTCCAGATACTGAAGTCACCAGCTCGTAGTCGAAGGTCATCTTTGACAATAGTCTGTATTCTAGTATGCGGATTCAATGGGGAAAGGGTCGTTCCTTCACTGGGGGCTCTTAGTTGGAGAGATTCTGGCTACTCTATCCGCACTTCTTCTTCCATAGGGGACGCTTCTTGCTCCACGCCTTCTTCATGTCGGTCATGACTTGACTCTGGCGGATTCTCTTCCTTTTCATTCTCCCTAGGGTTTTGTCCTCTGTGCAGCTCTAAGGATCTTTAACATCTTGCTTCCCTTCTCTGGTATCTTTCATCCCTTTCAGTCTTCTTGATGTCTGACATACTTTCGTACAATACTAGTCTCATGCGGTCCTCTTCGGTCGACTTTTCATTACTGGTCCCTACTGTCTTGTCTGGGTCGACTAGGATCCACTATACTCTATCTTTGACACATGACCAACTACCCCCCCATAGCCTACCCAACGCTTTTAGAAAGCCTGGATAGTTCTGTCTATTTGCTTAGGAAGTATTCCCACTCCCTTTCTGCAATGAATTTCTCCCACTTCCTCTGCTTCTCCACCCATTTAGTGTTTGATGGTTGTTCGCACAGTGGTGGATGAGGTTCGACAATGTTTCCTACTCCCTTATCAATCAAGAATTTGAATAGCAAGGTCGGTAGGGAACACAAAAATTGTTCAGTGAAATCTGTGTAAAATTTCTCTTTGACAGTTTCCACTAAAGTTCTGTCTTCGACTGCTTGTTCCTCACAGAAGTTGTCGGCGATTTTTTCAAACCACTACGACAAATTTGTTTGACCTCCTCAGATCAGTTTTTCCAGCAACTGTTGTTCTTTAGTTGCGTCCGGCTTTCTCATCCTGAATTTGCTTCAAGAGTTGGGGCACTGATTCAACGAACTTTTCATGCGTCTCTGTGAAAAATATTTATTTTGCCTCAACGAATGTTAATCTGTTTCTTTATACGTAATTTTGCAGATAGTTTGCAATTTTATGTTCCAACCAGTCCTTAATCTCCTGCTCTGGTATCATATGTGAGCATATATTTCATTCATGTACTACCGGCAACAGAACCAATGTTGTAATCTCACAGATCACATAAGGTTACCAATAATACATACTAAAACATATATAAATATAAAGCAGAGACAAGAGACAAGAACATGTAAGATAAACATATTATATTGTTCCAATGAGTTCATACAAGGCAGAGAACTGAATTGAGTTCTCGTTTGGCTCAACCGCCTAATATATACAATTTACAAATAGTTACAAAATAACTACCCGTCGGTTCGGTGAATCGACATGACTTTTAGTTAGTCGACCTAATCTTCTGGTTTAGTTGGCCGACTGACTTAGTCAGCTGATTGACTAAGTCGGCCCATCGACTTAGTCAGTTGATCGACTAAGTCGGTCTTCTTTCAAGTCGACTTATCGACGTGCTCCTTCTACACCACAAATAGAGCTACTGTTAGCTATAGCATTATGGACGATTTGGATCAAACACCAACGACCATGTTCGCTCTGGAGGTACTCAAAATGTTCCCAACGCAGTGGAAAGCATTACTAGTCGTCCTTGGGTCTGTAGACCCATTTGACTCCAAGTTGATCAAATTTGACACTGAGAATGGAGAACCGTGCATGCCATCTACCATCGCCTTCCAAATCTTGGGGTCTATCCAGAATTTGGTCGTGCATCGGTGCATAGTGGATGAGGGGGAATCCACGTGCATTATGTCCACCCTGGTTTGGCAGAAACTTGGATCCCCAATTCTACAACCATCCTCCAGAACTCTGCAGTATTATGATGGCCATCCCACAAAAACCCAACGAATCCTCCCCCATTTCCCCATCACATTAGCCGAGAAGACAGTGCTGATCGACATAAAGGTTTTCAATGCTCAACTGGACTATAACCTTCTCCTTGAAAGAAGTTATATGTACACCATGAGAGTTGTCGCATCAACTGTCTTTCATCTCATGATGTTCCCCCATGAATGGAAGATTGTGACATTTGATCAGCTCACTTATCACGATCTGCAAGGGTTAACAACACCCGACAATGTTCTCCCTACCATCACCACCATTGAGCCACAAGGGACGACGATACATGCCAATGTCATCCCTGCAATCAACACCATGATTGATAACACACCAGCCTCCCCATTGTTGAATGTGGGCCCTGGTTTGTTTGTCGATGCCACCATGATGACTCATTTCCCCTTAGTGTCACCACCATCGACACAAAATGAGACTGTGGACTTGTGCATGCTCTCATCTAGCACTGCTGCACCCAAACAACAACTGCAACCGCAGCCCCAATCGCAACCACAACACCGTCCATAGCCACAACATCATCTTCAGCTATAGCATTACGTGTAGACGCGACCACAACCACACCCTCACATACAACCAGCAGGGAGTTATCTGGGATCCTCACCAGTCCATATAATTTCCTTCCTCTTTCCCCCGCCTGGTGTCATGAGCAAGCTAGTAATGGCCACCCTCAACCTGCCCAACTTTACATTGGGCATTCCAGTGTGGTATCTTGATCCACCACCTGAACCATCGATACCCCAGGTATTCTTAACACCTGTGCATCCCATTATGGTCGAGTCCCATCCTCCACCCAATCCACAAAAACCAACCACCGCACCCACACCTGCACCACCCCACCCAAAAAGGGCCAAGGGAAAGAACACCAAAGCAACCGCAGAACCTCAACAGATCTCGCCTTGTACTGTCTGCAAACAATAGGTCCATCCTACTCATAACTGCCCTAAGATTCCAATGATCCATGTGCATTTGGATGCCATGGACACAACCGAAAACCTCCCTATGGTTGAACTTCCAACCACGCCAATAGTCAGAAACAACTTACTAAGAACAAACCATGCTTGTGCTCTCTGCGGTTTGTATGGACATTATTCTCACCATTACAAAGAATTGCCTAAATTTTGAATGGCTTTAGCTGACCTCCATCAATATTCCTTGGATTTTGAGATCACACTGATCGAATAAATTCACCCCCACCTCTTTCTTTAGACACCATGTCCATTTACATGATGTCCAGTTCAACTGACCCGCTTCCCTCCACCTCCAACAATGGTCCATCAGACCTATCTCTTCCATTGTTTCCGCAACCGTAGCTCCATCCGCAGCTGTAACCTAAGTTACAACCTCAACCTCACTTACAAGGGAAACAGTGGGGTTCATTCCCAATCAACTCGATCCTTTTCCTTGTTCTTTTCATTTTCCTTTTCCTACCATTCAGGATCATGAGTAAGTCTATATTGACAACCCACAATCTACAAGATTTCACACTGGGAGATTTTGTGTGGTACCTTAAACCACCTACCCTACCTCTGAGGCCCCAATATGTGTTGAATCGTGTCAAACCAATTGAGATGATGTTGCACCTACCTCCAGGTCCATCAAAGACTCCTCCTGTCTCTAGGCCTACCCCTCTTCCTCCAATAGAGACTGGGGGAAAGGCCACCAAAACCACAACCAATGTCACATGCCCCAATTTTGCAAAATAATGTTATCTTATTTTGATTTTATTCTAGGACATTATGTTAAATTTAATGCTAAGTTGTAACTGATGACTCAACAGAGTCAAGGATGTGTAATTTAATTCTGAATATTTAAATTTTAAATAAATAAAAGTGGATACAACATCTTGGGAGAGCTGTTAAAAAGAGTGTTACTAGTCAAGTTGGTGGATGAGACTAGGTGGAGAGAAAATAGACAAGTGGTAGAATCCTCAAACACTTCCTATGTTGCAGGTGGCAACCTCCCTACATTTGGGGTCATGATCCCCCAAGAAAGTGGGATCAGAGCAGGTGGCTCAATTAATGACAACTAACCCAAAAAGACCTAGGAAATTTTAATAGAAAAGCCCATTGAAGAGAGCTGAGGCTGCTCATTCCAGGAGAAGAATAATTCAGGTGAATGGACTTCAAGGAATTCATTGGGAAGGGAATTTATGAGGAAGGTGTTTGAGGGGTAAACTGTAGGAAAGTGATCTAGTACAACATTCCATGCTGAAAGATCTTGCTGCAGACAGACTTGGTACTGAGTCATTGGACTAGTACTTTGTTGTTTGCTCCACCTAGCTCCAGCCAAGGAGACCAGAACAGGCTTGGGGGTCCTGAGAAGTCATTGTTTGAGCGCTCTCCAGGAGTTGGTAGGGAGGAATGGCCTCCCAATGCTGTTGTCATCCATCTTTAAAAACAGGTTCCACTATCTTTTAATTTCTGTGTTAAAGTTTATATCTGTGTGTGAGCAAATAATGAATGATTATATGTTATGTTGTAAACTGTTAAGTTTTAAATCTCTTAGTTATTTAAATGCTGAATCTGTTCTTTGATGAAAAATAAATCCTACATGTGTTTTTCCCCATCTAGAGTAATCCATATCGTACACTAGCATAGGTAGTGTGTTTAAAATGAATGAAGTATGATAGGAATATGAAATGAATAGAGTACTTATGTTTTTCAGATTAATTAAATGTTTTCTTTCAGTAGATAGTTGTTTTTCAAGAAATAATATTAATTTGTTCTGTACAGTTGTTGATAGAACTAGACTATGTATTTAGAATATTGGAAAAACAACAAAATCATATTATTTTACTTATAGTAGTAGATTCAAATATGTAATTCATTCTTTTACACATTATCTTCTTGTATAAAGTATGCATCTACACTGAAACTGAAGAAATAGAAATATTAGTTGAATACTTATTATTATGATAAGTAAAGATGTAAATATAATTCTTTTTGTTTACTTCCTTTCCTAATATTAATAGTTATTCTACCTGCAACAATCTGAACTCTAAATAAGAACTTGATAACTCTTACAATATTCTTTTTCTTAGTATTAATAACTGAAAGACAGTAGTAACCTATGCATAAGTTATTATTAATAAGGAACTGTCCTTACACACTTACAGACAAATTAGATGTAAAGAGTATTGATAGGTATGGAAGTTCTTATTTCTTTCACCAAGCTTACAAAAATAATCTTATTAAATAAACACAATTATTATAGACTACTCTCAGTGTTATTTAAATAATACATTTAAATGTAAACAAAAACTTAAGAGAAAACAATATTCACAGGTAATAATATTATTATTAACAATAAACAATATTGTTGATAAATTAGAAATTCTTAAAAAAAAAATAAACTGAAGAAATCTTGTGACAGTAATCGAATTAACAAAATAACAATACAAAAATTATTACTTTAAAAGTTAACTGGGTAAAAACCCTAGCTCATACTTCTGAGCATAATTTATCCGTATACTTATATACATTAGTAACCTAGGATAACCATAAGAATAGTTCTTCTTATTCATTAAAAGAACCAACTAAAATTATACACAGAAATGAAATACATTTTGATCAACATATATAAAATGTACTTATAAAGGAACTGTTTCTTTTTATACAAACAGAGTGTACCTATGAAGGCGAAGTACAGGGTTTAAAACCCTTATAATTATTACAATTACAATTAGCAAAACATTGAAGTAATAAATCAAATTCATTTAATTATGTAACCGTTAAATAACCAGGTTAATATAATTTACTCATAGTCCTTTAAGGACAAACATAAAGACTGTGTAATTATTATAAACTGGAATAATCTATTTCAAAACAAGGATTTCCATAGGATAAACCCTAATTCATAACTATAAATAAAAACAAGCAAGAATTAAGTTACGACTGTAAGTATCAGTCTTAAAAGTTTAATTATAAACCCTTACAGAGTATTTAAACAGAGTATAAAACTTCATTTACAGTCAAGAAGGGTAAAACCCTGAAATTATGCAGAGTATAATATAAACATCTGATAAGCCAAAACAAGTTTGAAGACAGACTGTCTTTACAAAACTAATATTTTAAACATGTCGTAAATCCAACATCAAACTAATTACAGTGCTCAGTTAAACTGAGTCTACCCATCAACTAGCGAGGGTTCGATTCTAGGTATTGCAACAACAACCTGTAAAAACAAATAGCATAACTCATGGCGAGTCGAGGGAGGGTTTCCCCAAACCCTAGGTGATTTCATTGACCACCTTGATACAAGTAGGGTGAAAAACCAACACATGGACCACGGGGCTTACCCGAATCAAACCATGAGCCACGACATTCATTGGTAGACTATTTTATTCTCTTCACCGTTAAAGTATACAGTGGCGAGCACCTGCAAGCAATGTAAAAGACCACTGTCAGTTAACAAATACCTAATTAAACCACGGTAACAGCAAAGCACGTGTAGTGAAGAAGATGAACTCTAATTTTATTATTCACCTATCAATGGAAATGACGAACAGCCTCATCAAAGCACGATCACCTACAGTATTTGCAAAATGAAGACTCAAATAGCCTGCAAGGTAAAAACCTCATGCAACAGCAAACCACGAGGACAGCAAGAGAAATTGGAGCAGACATTGAGCCACAAAGACAACGAAAGGGAGATTACACAGACAGCGAGCCCAGAGAAATGATAATCTCCACAACTTGCACAGTGAGAACCTAGCCACTGAGAATGGCATTTAAAAACACACATCAGTGACAAATGCAGCATGAAACCAACACAGAAGACAATCGGAGTAAGGAGTACCGACGGACGCCATGGAACCAAGCAGAACAGCCTCAAGGGCTAGCGCAAACTGTGGGATGGTAATGACAAGGGTAAGGTTAGGACAGTGTTTAATTTTCTCCACGCTTGGTCAGGTGACAACCACATGGTCAGTAAATCAAACCATGTAAATGGGTCGTTCTCTATAGTTCCTACGTAAAACAAAACCAATTATTTAATCATTGGAACAAGGTTTAAAACTATGATATCAACCAAATAATTGCCATGCAAATTGATATTTCCATGCACCATATCATATGCTAGTGTAGTGATAGAATATTAACGTATGATCACGTTGACCTAGCATGTAGTGTCAGTTATAAACCTTAGCTAAAGCCTGATTTTGTTTATACATTAAACTCATTTCACCATTAACCTTATGTTATTATATCATAACATCATAATTATGAATTAGATGGTTGCTTTTCCTTTCTCTAAATGTTGTCTTTATTATAGATAGAAATCAAATATATTATTTCTTTATTATAGATAGAGATCAATGTTTTATGTCTTTACTATAGATAAGAGATCAAATGTTTAATGGGAGAGCTCATGCTAATCACCGATCAACTATAGTTTTCTTTTGTACAAAGATTATAGTTTATTCATGGTAAATCTCTTATAAAAGGATAATACAAGTTATAATTTTTATAAATGGCATAATGTAATAGTTAGAGAATCATCAACTCTAATCTAAATATGTTTATAACCTTGAGCTAGATATGGACTGAATGTCTATTAACAAATAGAGTATGCAAGTTTATCAGACACATAAGAATTAATAACTCATTGATAGCAGAAGTATGAAGTGAACAAAATGTATTTTAAGAACACTATTATGAAACTCTGTTACATAGTTCAAAGCGACAATACTTTGATGGATTGTGGTTACAAATCAACTTGAAAGATTACTAAAAATTCACCAGGTCAATTGGATAGTAAATTTGTTATAGAATTAAACAAAAATAACTAAAATTCAACCTGTTTCAAGAGCATCAATCTCAGATAAACTGTTTATAAACAGTAATGTAATTCAAGAGAAGTATCATAGAAAATTAAGAAATTGGATAGGAATGATTATATTGAGTCCAGAAATTACTAGAACCATAGCGTTCGACATGAAATTAAAATATAGGAAAACAATGATCTCATGTAGGAAGGCATTATGGTTTTCAATTTGCACAATCGATCTTATACTGTCCAAAGGTCAACATACTATAAGTTATCTCCCAAAAGTGAAATGTGGGACAGTTGTTACACAAATAAGATAATTTATTATTGTATAATTACTGACAAAACAATCATTATAACATTGAAATTTACATAGACTAAAGTAGAATACTTTGTAACTTAGATTCAAATTCTTAGAGTTGCAAACATATCTTACTTTCGTTACTTACTTCTGAACTTTATTACAATAAAAACTGAAGGAATCTAAATGGTTTACCTCACAGAAGCTGTTTAGAGTTTAGCAGATTAAATTACTAAGATTTTTAATTGCAAATAAAATACTACTGATACTTTAAAAGAACTTTTAATACGTACTCGTTCGATCATACCTGTAAACCTGTAAGAACCAGTATTCATTTGCGTTAGCACGATTGCTAAGTAAGCCCCGGATTCAAAAGTTAGATTCCACCTACTTGACATGAAAAGACTCATCAGTAAACTGAAGTAAAACAGCACACAAGAAGACTTTATTCTTGTTACAAAATAAAATGAACTGTTGAGTTAATATAATTAATATTTAGTGAAACTGATTACTTAACTGTTCTTTTATTGCAAACCATTAGCTGTTAGTAGACCGCAGGTTTTAGCATTTATTGTTATCTCAAAATTTTAATTTTTTTGTGAAAATTTGGGGTTTTGACATGTGGTATCAGAGCACAAGGTTCAAACACTAGGCCTTGATGAAGCCCAACTAGCTTTCATAAAATAGTAAATTAAATTATTATGCTGACGTATTTTGTTTTTAAATGTTATTCAACAGAGAATTGTTTTTCTGAAGTTTAATAGGTAGGTATGGAAAGGCTAGAAGAGTATGCAGAGGAGGAGTCTCCAGTTATTGAAACAAGAAATTTACCAGGAGATCCTATACCATAGGATTTAACTACCAATTCCTTAGTATTGTTACAAACTGTAAAAGACTTAAAAACTGAAATGGAGTCTGTAAAGTGAAAGAATGAAAGGATTCCGTGGGCTCAAAAAGAGCTGAATCAGATCCTAATTGAAAAGTTTGAAACTGAGGGTAGGGGTAGAATGTTAGAATCTGAAGATGCCAGTCATCAATGAAAATCTAAAAAGATGAAACATACAAAAACTGAAAGTAGTTCGTCTTCTGAAGTGTTTGGTGAACAACAAAATTACCATACTACTAGTGATAGTAGTGATGATAATCTGTACACTGAAAAGAGGAAATACAAACCTTATGAGGAAATTTCTGGGGAATTGAAAAATATAAAACCACCAACTTTTAATGGAGAGACTGAGAAGGGGGAGGAAGCTGAATCCTAGTTATCTGGGATGAAGAAGTACTTCCAAATATATAGTTATGCTAACTAGTTAAAGGCTAGGATGGCTAATATAACCTCTCAGGAAAGGCTGACATTTGGTGGCAGGACTTGAAGAGAGTTAAGGGTATAAAAGAGAAAGAAGTTAACTGGAGTACCTTTAAGAGGTATTTCAAAAACAAATTCCTGTCTGAGCAGTATTATCAGGAAAGAGCCAAAGAGTTTTATGAACTAAATTTAGGTTCAATGACAATGAAGGATCAACAACAAGTTCTTAAGTCTACTTAGGTATGTACCATACCTTATAGATGAGAAACCAAAGGTACAACAATTACTTAACTATCTACCTTATCATATTAAAGATAGAATTGAATATGATAACCCAAAGACCTTGGAGGAAGCTATGAGAAATGCTAACTTTTGTTTTGAGCAGAATCGAAAGAAAGAAAGCTTGGCCAACTAGAAGGCTAAGAAAAATAATAACCAGTTTGAACAAAAGAAGAAGGATTTTGTGCCTAACAGAAAATTTAAGAACAATAAGGCCAAAAATTATTCCAATAACAAGAATTTCCAAGGAAATAGGAATAATACACCCAACAATTGATTTTTTCAACAACTTTAAGAATAAGTAAAACTTAGTGAATAGAGAAAGATGGCTAGGGCTCTCTGTACGACGGGGGCGGTGGGTTCGATCGGCTAGGCCTCGGCTTGTGTGTTGATCTAACCCTGTCAGGCCTAGGAGAGGATGTCCGGTTGATGATGGCGGGGATCACATCTGGACCACTTCTGAATAGTGTTTTTTTTAATGGCTTTGGAAAACGACGGGGTATTTCTTAAGGTCAGGGTTTTCTTCTCTTACCTGTTGGATCGTTGTTAACCTGGTAGTTTGACCATGGAGATTTATTCACCTGGTCACCGGTTGGGAGGGAGCAGTTACCATTTTCTTCGTGGTTTTTGCTGGTGACCATCATGGGTATGGAAGACGAGGTGGATTATACGGCGGATCCGGTGCCGGAGGGGGTTTTTCGCTATTATTCTGGCGGTTTTGGATTGGGTGTGATGAGCACAAACTACTGGGGAAATTCTTAGTTGTCTACTTTGCATGCGGAACTAGGGGGGACCTTATCTCTGTTGGTTTTTTTCGCAGATTCTCCTCTGTGTGCACATGAAAAATCGGCGGTGCTCACGGGGGTTAGGGAAGAGGTTCTTCTGGGCTCGGTCAGGGATCCCCCTATGATCAAATAAATTTATCTTCCTGTGGATTTGGAGGCCGTGGTGAACCCAAAAATTCATGGAGAGGCGATCCATGCGGTGACTGGAGATGAGGGCTCTAAACCGGTAGCTGGGATTCCTGTTTCGAGGGCGGTAGTGGAAGGAGGTGTGAACACTAAGACGGAGGGTTTTGGTCCATCTAGTGAATCGGGGGATGGCACTGAACATGTGGGGTTACGGGTTGGAGGTTGTGGCACAAACCGTTGTCGAAAGGATTTTGTGAAGAACAAGAAAGTGGCATGCTCGTATGCGCTGGGGGAGGACATCCGCTGGACACAGATTGTGCAATTGGCTTCCATGACGGTGGTAGGGAAGATCATTGGTAAGAATGTTTCTATTCCGGTTTTGGAGCAGTGGATGAACTCCTCATGGGATGAACATTTTGGGGTGCTCCCAGAGCTGGAGGGTCTTACCAAGGGTTGGTTTGCACTTAATTTCACCCAACAGGAACATGTGAACTTGGTTCTTGGAAGAAATTGGTTTATCGACCAATTCCTCGTTATGCTTAAATTATGGAGTCCAAATTTTGATGCCTCTCGGGAAAGGGTGGATGTTTTGCCGATTTGGTTTCAGCTTCCGGGTCTGCCGAGACAATATTGGACTGAGGAACATTTTATATGTATTGGTAATATTCTGGGTACCTTTCTGGAGGCGGATATGTCCTTCAAGGTCTCTAAGCTGCGCAGGGTGGCTCAGATTCTTGTGAACCTTAATGTGCATGAGGGTCTGTATGAGGAAATACACCTGTCTTGGGGATATACATTTTTTAAGCAGAGATTGGATTATGAGAACATCCCCTTTCGATGTCGTAGGTGTCACGCCTATGGACACTTGGCGGTGGACTGTAGTTTGGGGGTGAGGACAATTAATGGTCATGATCCTCAGCGGGGTATTCGAGGACTGGTTCGAGTCAAGGGGTGTCATCACCTTCCAGGGGACCTTCTTCGTTTGAGGCGCAGGAGTTGTATACAGAGGCAGTGGTGTCTGATGCTGCTGCAAAGGAAGGGATTCCTTGTTCGGAGGTTGCTGTTGTAGGGGCATCTATTGAAGATCCGTCGGGTCTTGGACTGACTCCTTAGGGTATCCACTCCTTTGTTCCCTCTCTGTCTTTAAATGTTTTTACTAATATTTTTCAGGTTTCTGGGATGGATTGGATGGGGGAAAAATTAAGGAACCTTGCTATCTCTCCTCTCCCTTTGGTTGAATTCTCCCCTTCTTCTGCTGCAATTTTAGAGGAGATCCCGATTAATTCCCTGCCCTCTGCTGAGATTGAGGAAGGGTCCCCTAAACTGGATATCATTGTTTCCTCTGGTTATTTCCTTAGGTCGGGGACCAAAAACCATTCTGGGGTTATTGGAAAGGACTCTCTCCCTGTGTCTTGAGGAAGGGGACATAAATCCTTCTTGGAAAAAGCACAGACTAGGGAACAAAAGGATGTGTCTGATGGGAAGCAGTTATCCATTGAACGGGAACTTAGAGCTGCGCAGGCCCAAAAAAAGGGTCGTCGATGAAGATAATGTCCTTCAACTGTAGGGGTCTGGAAGGTTCTCTCAAAAGACCTGCTTTGCGGAGGGTGTTCGAGCTAGAACATTCGGATATTATGTTACTACAGGAAATTCTCGGTGATGGTGATGTGATCAAGGAGAAGCTGGAGAATTGGTTTTGTGGCTAGAACTTTGTGACCTTGGATGTTAAAGCTCGGTCGGGGGGGTCTAGCTATGTGGTGGGATACTTGTGTGGTTAAAGCTTTGTATATCTAGGGCTTGGAATAGGTCTTGGGTATGATAGTGCAAGGATTGGATCATGGGCATCTTGTTGATATTTTCAATATTTATGGTCCGTATATTAATCGTACCCCCTTCTGGGATAATATTTTTTCCATGGATTTGTTTCGTGGGAATTTTGCAGTCATTGGTGGGGATCTAAATTTTTCTCTCGGACAAGTGGAAGTATGGGGGCCTTTTTCTCGCCTGGATCCTCTCTCGGATTACTTCACTCAGAAGCTCATTGAGAGAAATTGGCTCGACATTGAACCTGTTAAACTGAATCCGACTTGGCATAATAACAGGTGTGGGGACGGGCGTGTGGCTAAAAGGCTTGATCATTTCTTGGTCAGTGAGAAGCTGGTGGAACAACAACACTTTATGAAGCAATGGGTGGGTTATGGGGGGTGCTCTGATCATCTTCCCATCTTTCTGGAATATCAGAATGGGCCTAAGAAACCTCCTAGCCCTCTTAAGTTTAACAAGACTTGGCTGAAGAATGAGTCTTTTCGTGAATTGATTCTATCCAAATGGATACCTTTTAGCCCAGAGATTAGAATGACGGTGGCCTTTCAATTTGCAGTGAACTTTTCCCATTTGAAAGGACTCATCAAGCAATGGGCTAAGGATAAGAGGAGGAGAGATGATTTTGAACTGCAGAAAATTGAGATGGATATCGAATCCATTCTGGACTTAGATGGGGGGGGGGGGTATGTTGAACCAGGCGTCTAAAGATACCCTGGTCGGTCTGGTGGGACGTAGGAATACACTACTGCTGGATCGGGAGGAGACTTGGAGATTAAAAAGTAGGGCTATCTAGCTGTCGTGTGGGGATGAAAACACTAAATTTTTCCATGCCTATGCCAAGGGTAGGAAAGCTGCAAACACTATTTGGAGTCTGGTTGACGAAAGTGGTCGTAGGCGGGAAACGTTTGAGGAATTGGCTGAGACTGGGGTTGAGCATTTTCAGAATCTTTTCAAGACTCCGGCAGGGGAAAACATTGGGGAGATCATGCAAGTTGCACAATTATTTCCAAGATTCGTAGGGGAGGAGGACAATAGGTCTTTAATGGAGGAATTTTCTGAAGAAGAGTTGAAAGCAGCATTACAGAGTTTTCAAAAGGATAAAAGTCCTGGCCCGGATGGGTGGACTATTGAATTATTTTTGGACCTTTATGATCTCTTGGGAGTGGATATTCTTAGGGTGGTGGAGGACTCCCACTTATCCGGAAAGATCCTGTCTTGTTTTAACAGTACCTTCATTGCACTCATCCCTAAGGTGGACAACCCTAAGTCACTACATGACTTTAGACCTATATCGCTTTGCAATTGTATTTACAAAGTGATCTCCAAGATTATTGCTGGGAGGCTGAAGGATCTGCTGTCTAAACATATTTCTGGGGAACAATTTGGATTCCTAAAAGGAAGACAAATCCATGAGGCTATTGGTGTGGCGCAGGAAGGTCTTCACAGTATGAAGACCCGGAAGCTAAAGGGGGCTATTCTGAAAATTGATCTCTCCAAATCATATGACAAGGTAAGCTAGCTCTATTTACATATGCTACTAATCCATCTTGGGTTTGGGATTGCTTTTGTCAGGTGGGTCATGAGCTGTATTACTATTGTATCCTTCTCTGTTCTGATTAATGGGGCTACATCCCCGTTCTTTCATGCAGAGAGAGGACTCTGTCAGGGATGTCCTATTTCCCCCCTACTTTTTCTACTGGTGGCTGATGGATTAAACCGTCTTTTGAAGAAAGCACAACATGAGGGACATCTGTTTGGAATTGCTGTGGCTCCTCATTTGCAGATAAGACATCTATTGTTTGTGGATGATGTACTTATCTTTTGCTCAGGGACCGTTCATGATGTCAATACTATTTCTAAGATACTGGGACTCTTTTCTGATGCAACTGGTATGGAAATAAATGAAGGAAAGTCCACATTGACGACACATGGGATGGATGAAGGGGAGGAAAGACATGTTGTAACTCATTTCCCTTTTATTCGTGTTACTCTGGATGCTCATTTTAAATATTTGGGATTTCGCTTAAAACCCAACAACTATTTGAAGAAGGATTGGATGTGGTTGTTAGAGAAATTGGAGAAGCATCTCCTTTCTTGGAGCCATCGTTGCTTGTCAAGAGCAGGGCAACTAGTTTTGGTTAAATCTGTTTTGGAAGCTATTCCTGTCTATTGGATGTCCCTTTCCTAGATCCCCCTGGCTACATTGGATAAAGCTCGTAAAATTTGTCTTCATTTTCTGTGGAGCGGTCACAAGTATGCCTCGGTTACCCCTTGGGTTAGATGGGAGATTATTGCTAAGCCAAAATCCCAAGGGGGATGGGGCCTTAAAAATATTTTTCAGTTTGTGAGAGCGCTGGCTGCCAAAGGGGGTTAGCGTTTGATACACTTGGATAATCTGTGGACCAGGGTGATGATTGGAAAATACATTTCCCCTACGTCTATTTTTGAATGGATTAGAAATCCACAGAAAATTCATAAGGGTGGATCGGTCATCTGGAAAGCAGTAATAAAATCCTTTAATGTTATTGAAGAATCACTAATGTGGAAGGTTGGAAATGGTAGGAGGGTGCGTGTTGGCATCGATCCGTGGCTCGGAAGTAATGGCCACTTCAGACTCTCAGAACAATTGGTGACTTCCTTGAGGCAGCAAGGTATTCATTTCCTCCATCAGCTTGCAGCTCCGGTCTAGGTAACCCGTTGGACACAGGAGTGGCGACCAGTCTCAGATTTTGGGTTGAATGTTGTGGAGAGGACTAAACTGAGCAGGTATTTGGGGGATCTGCGATCCTCCATGATGTTTCTTCGGCCTATGGAGGATGAACTAATTTGGAATGGGGATGCTTGTGGGAAGTACACTTCAAAGGAAGGATATACATTGCTGTGTGCACAAAACCTTGAAGTGCAGCCTGTGTGGTGGTGGAAAAATATCTGGAAACTTCACTGCCCCCTGAAAACACATCTTTTTTGGTGGTGTGTCTTAGAAAATAAGGTCCCAAGCTGGGAGAACCTTACTAGACACGGACTCATTGGTCCAGGATGGTGTGCACTGTGCCGGAAGGAGGGGGAATCGACTTCACACCTGTTTCTCTCGTGCTCTTACTGTGTGGCTGTGTGGAAAGAAGAACGCACTTTGATGAGGCTGAATCCGATGTGTAAATGGGAAGGAGGCACTATCCTGCAGGCCTGGGATCGATGGCACAGAATGGGTTCATCGGAGGTTATGACTGTTCTTCCACTTTTGGTGACGTGGGGAATTTGGTTGGCTAGGAATAAACTAGTTTTCTTAGGGAAAGAATGCACTCTGGCTATCACGGCTGGTTTAGTTTTTGGGTTGGCAACTGCTCTCCCAACTCACCTGAAGATTAAAAAACAAAGGGAGGTTCTGGCTGTAGAGATAGACAGGTCAACCCCCTGGGTTTATTTCGATGGGGCCTCACAAAACAACCTATGCGGAGGTGGTGCTATGTTATTTCTGAACGAATTTCATTTCTTTGAAATGTCAGTCGGGCTGGGGGTTGGTAGTAATAATCACGCTGAGCTTTTAAGCCTCAAGCCACTTCTCATATTTGCAGCAGAGAAGGGGTGTAGAATTCTTCAAATTTTTGGGGACTCTTTAAATGTGATCAATTGGGTTAAAAGAATTCAAACATGCAGTGATCTACTGTTAGGAAACATTTTACTATCTATCTGGGATATGATGGAGTCCTTTGATCTGATAACATTCATACATGTATACAGGGAGAACAACTGCCAGGTCGACTGTGCATCGAAGGTGGGGCTCCTGCTGGATCCAGGCTTGTGGAAGGTTAAGGAACGACTAGGGGATGAGGAGTTCGCTTACTATCATCGGCCCTTTTTCGATCCAGTGGTGACTTGATGATTTTCTATGTTTTCTTGATGATGGGTTCTAAAACTTTTTGATTATGTATCTGATTATATATGATTATTACACATAGCACTATGCTGGGACTATATCAGATTGGTTTCCTGCATATATGTAGTCACGGCTTGGATCGTTTAGACAGTATTTTGACAGGGCAGGGCCTGTTTTTTTTTATATTTCCTGTTTATTATTCTGAAATCTGATGGATGTATCAGATTGGGAAAAAACTGACTTGGTGGGTATTATGGAATATGCAATGCATATCTGCAAAATGTAATTTTGTCTCTCTACAGATGATATAAAATTATGCTTTTTTTCTAGGAAAAAAAATACACCCAACAATCAGAATAATTCTAAAGGTAAGGAAACTGCAAATAATCATGGAAACTTTACCAATAACTTTGAGCGTAAAGAGCCTATCAAGTGCTGTGAGTGTAATGGCCCACACTATGCTTCAGTTTGTCCGAACCGAAAAAAGAATGTTAACAATATTCATACTATACAGGAGAAGATGACCATTGGGGAACTAGTAAGGAGCATGCCTAGAATCAACGCAGCCTTGGAGAACTGACAAGCTGAATATCAGACTTCCATGGTGGAAGTGGAAGGTATGATAAATCAGACCCCTGTAACTATTTTGATTGATCCAGGAGCTAGTCTTAGTTATATTGCACCTCATATAGTAGAAAAATGTAAGTTATCTGTTGATAAGTTTGAGAATTCATGGTTAGTTCAGTCAGCCACTGGTGCTAAAATAAAAGTAACTTGTTTTGTGAAAGAATGTGCATTAGTTATGGATAAATTTGAAACTGTTGTTAAACTTAATGTTTTTCCACTTGGTTCTTATGATTTGCTGATTGGTATGGACTGGTTAGAACAACATAGAGTAATTCTAAACTGTTATGATAAAACTTTCACATGCTTAAACAGTGATGAAAAACCAGTAAGTGTTAAAGAAATTCCTAGAAAAACTACTGTAAGGAACATTTCTGCTTTACAACTTAAACGTGTTGTTAGGAAGGGATGTAAAGATTATGTAGTAACAATTACTGATGAAGAAAGTAAAATTAAAATAGATAAGTTAAAAGTGGAAGACATCCCAGTCTTAAAAAAATATGTTGATGTATTCCCAGAAGAAATTCTAGGATTACCTCCAAAAAGGGAATTGTATTTCACCATTGAGCTGGTACAGAGTGCAGTACCTAGCTCAAAGGCCCCATATTGAATGAAAATATTGGAACTTAATGAATTAAAATCGTAATTAAAAAAGTTAATTGATAAAAATTATATTCGACCAAGTGTGTCTCTGTGGGGGGGACCTGTCATCTTCGTCAAGAAGAAGGACGTAACTATGCGAATTTGAATAGATTACCGTCAGTTAAACAAGATGACCATCAAAAATTAATATCCATTGCCCCACATAGATGATCTGTTTGATCAGCTACATGGAGCCACGGTGTTTTCGAAAATAGATTTAAGGTTTGGATATCATCAAGTGAGGATTAAAGATGAAGACATCTTTAGGACAGCTTTGAGAACAAGATATGGTCATTATAAATTTGTCGTAATGCAATTCAGGATTACTAATGCCCCAGCTGTCTTTATGTGTTTAATGAACAACATAATGCATAAGTATTTAGATAAGTTTGTGGTCGTGTTTATCGATAGCATTCTAATCTATTCAAAAACTGAAGAAGAACATAAAGAACATCTAAATATTGTTTTGCAAGAGTTGAGAGAACATCAACTCTTCACAAAGTTTAGTAAGTGTGATTTATTCAAGGATAAGATTTAGTATTTAGGTCACGTAGTGACCAAGGAAGGAATTTCCATAGATCCTGAAAAGATACGGGAAATCGAAGATTGGTCGGTTCCTAAGGATGTGACAGATGTTAGATCTTTCATGGGAATTACTGGTTATTACCGGAGGTTCATTGAAGGATTTTCAAGGATAGCAAATCCAATAACTTCCTTCCAGAAGAAAGGAAAGAAGTTCGACTGAAATCAGAAATATGAAGAAAGCTTTAAAAAGTTAAATTTTTTATTAACCAGTGCACCTATTTTAAGAATAGCAGATCCTAATAAAGAATTTGTAGTTTGCACTGATGCCTATAATGATGGCTTAGGTGTTGTTCTGACTCAAGAAGGGCATGTTATTGCCTATGAGTCTAGAAAGCTAAAAGTTCATGAAAATAATTATGCGACATATGATCCGGAATTAGTAGCTGTAATACACGCCTTAAAGATGTCGCGGCATCACCTAATTGGCAGAAAATTTGTTTTAATGACTGATAATAAAGGATTGAAGTATCTTTTAGATCAGCCTAATTTAAATGCCAGACAAGCTAGGTGGTTAGCTTTCTTAATCGAGTATGATTCTGAAATCCATTATATAAAAGGTAAAGAAAATAAAGTTGTTGATACATTAAGTAGGAATGCAAGGCTGAATTTTGCAACAGCAATCAACACTTATGTTTCAGACTTAGATGAACAGCTTAAAGAAAGAATAAAACAAGATGAAATTTACCAGAATTTGCAAGTTAAAGCTGAAAAAAATCCAACTGAAAACTTAATAAAAGGTTATAGTTTAAATGAAAAAGAATTTTTACTATATAAAGATAAACTGTATGTACCTAACGTACCTAAAGTCAAGCTGTTAATTCTAGATGAAATTCATAAAACACCATATTCAAGTCATACAGGTTATCAAAAGACTATAACCATGTTAAGAAAAGAGGATTTATGGCCAAATATGAAAACTAAAGTAGCTGAATATATTGCAAGGTGTTTAGAATGTCAAGAGGTAAAAACTGAACACCAACACCCAGCTGGTTTGCTACAGCCTTTACCAATCCCTAGCTGAAAATGGGAGCTAATTAGTCTAGATTTTATTACTAGACTGCCTAAAAATCAAAATCAGAATGATTCTATCATGGTAGTAGTTGATAAGTTAAGAAAAACAACTCATTTTATACCTGTTAAAACTACTTACAAAGCTGCAAACATAGCTGATATTTTTCTAAAACAGATTTTTCGATTACATGGAGTACCAAAAGTCATAATCTCAGATAGAGATCCTAAGTTTACAAGAAACTTTTGGAAGTTTTTGTTTAAAGGGTTAAACACTACATTAAATTTCAGTACTTCTTTCCATCCTCAAACAGATGGACAAACTGAAAGGGTAAACCAGGTACTGGAATATTTATTGAGAATGTATGTGAAAGATCAGCTAGGTAAATGGGAGGACTATTTACATCTCGTAGAATTTGCTTATAATAATAATTATCAGACATTAGCCAGATTTAGTCCGTTTGAAATTTTATATGGATGGAAATGTAATACTCCTATCTCTTGGAGTAATCCAGTAGATAGATTGGTAGTAAGTCTAGAACTATTGAAAGAAATGGAAGAAATTGTGAAACAAGTGCAGGAAAATATGAAAGTGCCACAGGATCGACAGAAAAGTCAAGCAGAATTAAAAAGAACTCCAAAGGAGTTTCAGGTAGGTGAACATGTGTTCATTAAGGTAAGGCCCAAAAATATCTCTCTAAGATTGGGGAGTTGTGCAAAACTGGCACCTCGTTACTGCGGCCCATTTCAAATTTTGTCTAGGATTGGACAAGCAGCTTATCAATTACCATTACCACCTAACTTAAGAGTACATAATGTATTTTACATTTCTGTTTTAAATAAATATGTTCATGATGCTACTCATGTTGTTAACTGGAATGTTGTACAGGTGGAACCAGAAGGATAATTTCTGGTGGAACCGGATTGTATCCTCGAGAGGAGGGAAATTTCACTTTGAAACCACACCATTGGACAGGTGAAGGTGCAATGGAAGTACCTTAGTCCAAAGGAGGCCACCTCGGAATTGGAAAGTAAAATGTGAGATGCATAACCAATTCTGTTCCAGGGGAATTTGGAGGATGAAGAATAAATAACATCGAGGATGATGTTATATTCCAAGGGGGTGTGTATGTCACATGCCCCAATTTTGCAAAATAATATTATCTTATTTTGATTTTATTCTAGGACATTATGTTAAATTTAATGCTAAGTTGTAACTGATGACTCAGCAGAGTCAAGGATGTGGAATGTAATTCTAAATATTTAAATTTTAAATAAATAAAAGTGGAGACAACAGCTTGGGAGAGCTGTTAAAAAGAGTGTTACTCATCAAGTTCATGGAGGAGACTAGGTGGAGATCAAATAAACAAGTGGCAGCATCCTCGAACACTTCCTATGTTGTAGGTGTCTACATCCCTACATTTGGGGTCATGATTCCCCAAGAAAGTGGGATCAGAGTAGGTGGCTCAATTAATGACAACTAACCCAAAAAGACCTAGTCAATCTTAATAAAAAAGCCCATTGAAGAGAACTGAGGCTGCTCATTCCAGGAGAAGAATCATTCAGGTGAATGCACTTCAAGGAATTCATTGGGAAGGGAATTTATGAGGAAGGTGTTTGAGGGGTAAACTGCAGGAAAGTGATCTAGTAGAGTTTTCCATACTGAAAGATCTTGCTATAGAGTGCATAGTTGGTACTGAGTCATTGGACTAGTACTTTGTTGTTTGCTCCACCTAGTTCCATCAAAGGAGACCAAAACAGGCTCGGGGGTCCTAAGAAGTTACTGTTTGAGTGCTCTCCAAGAGTTGGTAGGGAGGAACGGCCTCCCAACACTGTTTTCATCCAGCTTTAAAAGCAGGTTCCACTATCTTTTAATTTCTGTGTTAAAGTTTAAATCTGTGTGAACAAATAATGAATGATTATATGTTATGTTGTAAACTGTTAAGTTTGAAATCTCTTAGTTGTTTTAATTTTGAATCTGTTCTTTGATGAAAAATAAATCCTACATGTGTTTTTCCCCATCTGGAGTAATCCAGATCATACTCTAGCACATGTAGTGTGTTTAAAATGAATGAAGTATGATAGGAATATGAAATGAATAGAGTACTTACGTTTTTTAGATTATTGAAATGTTTTCTTTCAGTAGATAGTTATTTTTCCAGAAAGAATATTAATCTGTTTCGTAGAGTTGTTGATAGAACTAGACTGTGTATTTAGAATATTGGAAAAAGAACAGAATCATATTATTTTACTTATAGCAGTAGATTCGAGTATGTAATTCATTCTTTTACACGGTATCTTCTTGTATAAACTATACATCTACACTGAAACAGAAGATATAGAAATATCAGTTGAATGCTTATTATTATGATAAGTAAAGATGTAAATATAATTCCGTTTGTTTACTTCCTTTTCTAATATTAATAGTTATTCTACCTTCAACAATCTGAACTCTAAATAAGAACTTGATAACTCTTACAGTATTCTTTTTCTTAGTATTAATAACTAAGAGACATTAGTAACCTATGCATGTTATTATTAATAAAGAACTTTCCTTACACACTTATAGACAAATTAGATGTAAAGAGTATTGACAGGTATGGAAGTTCTTATTTCTTTCACCAAGCTTACAAAAATAATCTTATTAAATAAACACAATTATTATAGACTGCTCTTAGTCTTATTTAAATAATACATATAAATGTAAACACAAGCTTAAGAGAAAACAATATTCACAGATAATAATATTTTTATTAACAATAAATAGTATTGTTGATAAATTAGAAATTCTTTTAAAAAAATAAACTGAAGAAATCTTGTGACAGTAATCAAATTAACAAAATAACAATACATAAATTATTACTTTAAAAGTTAACTAGGTGTTGAGGCCTGGAAATTCGCAGGCAACAATAGCGAGGGATTCTCCCCAGTCAACATTCCCAACTAGCTCATGACTGTTTGGTATAGGGAATCTGTCTGGTTTGTGATCTGGCTATTGTATGTCAAGTAACAAAAGCAAAGGGTTTTACCGGTTGTGGCCCGGTCCACCATATATATTTTTGTATTTTTGACTTTATGTATGATATGCAAGTGCCTATATAAGATGCAGAATGATATAGAATGTGAGGAGTGGTCACAATGTGATGCGCAGGTTCTTACGTCCCGTCTTAGACTCTCTTGCATCTAAATCACACACAACTAGAAAAACAACACTAACTAAGCTATCCTTAGGGAGCAAGATTATCAATTCATGAGTAATGTAATACTGTTCATATGTTAAGATACATCATAGATAGCTGTTCTTAGAATCAAAACACATAAATATGAATAAACATATACTCGACAAGATAGCTCATCATCCATTAAAACATTCATTACTCATAGTGTAAATTATCACAGAATAAACCAGAGGACATTCATGTAAGAACATAGGTTCATAAAGTTAGAACGATCTCACGATTAATGAAACACAGCTGAAAATGAAATAGTTCCGCTTCAACATTGTTCATTTCATCACATTTGAACATTCCACACAGCACTTTCTCCAGCAGGCAAACATTTGTAATTTATTATTGTGAAACGAAGTAGTTCCTCTTACAACAAGTGGTTCACAAGTTTCTCTTGGAAAAAGTCCCCGCTTTCTATCTCACTCTCCCATACTTATACCAAAGGGGAAAACCTTTTGGCTCCCCATCCATTCCCTCTCACTGTTTTGTCACTTTGTGAATGCTCATGATTCATCCAAACGTTCCATTCCAAATAAAGATTTTATAAAACCAGGAAAAGCTAGGTAACTAACAGAATGACCAATCATGAGCCTTTCCTCTCTAATGATTATGCTTGACCATTCCTCGGTCTCCTTTTAGACCCTCATAATTTTCATCTTCGAGCAACTATTTTTTCGCCTTATGCTTTAACATGCTTTGTCCTCCAATTGCACCTTCTTTGCCACAATAATCTTCAACGGGATTCGAGAAACTTCCATGTCTGTCTGCAAACAAATGAGAATTCACCATTTAATCCATATATCCTTAATAAACATAAACCGTGATATTAAAAATGGGTACTAAAGAGGAAAAACCAGAGCTCGGCCCCTATGTGGAAATTTCAACCTTAACAAGGCACACAGGTTTCTTACGGAAAAAGACAACCTCATAACCAACGGCAGGAACGATTAAGAAAAGGGAATATAAAAACCTCCATCGATGAATCAGAACAGTTGACATCGGTTCATTAGTGGGTTATGCAGCTGCAATGGCAGGTAACCTACACTCTAAGGTTCCCAATACACAGACTACAAAAGGAGTGATACAACATCGGGTGTCAGAGCCTCTACAGGCATCGAAGAGCTAGTGGTCTGCACAGCCACAACAGCAGAAGTTCAAAACTCAAGAAAACCCATGGACCAGTCAACATAAAAAAAACAAAGGATAGGGCATCGACAAAAAGACAAATAGTCCGACGGGTAGTTAGCCTATTCTGGAGCCGCAACAGTGGAACTCAATCATCCTGCGGCCTTCGATCACAGTCAAAGCTCTTTCCGAAAAATGCAAAGCAAGGTTTTTTTCAAAACAGAACCTGGGTTTAGCGAAAGATGTTAATTATTGGAACCACGTTGAACTATCCTTCGAAAGAGAGGCAAACGAACAACCAATTTCAACCTCAAAGATAAAACATCGTAACAACCGGCTAAGCCTTGTAGCCCATGACATGCACAGACCCGATCGCAATCCTAAAAAACAAGAAAAATGGTCTCAAACAATCCACACGTAGCAGAGTAGGAACAAACGGCCTTCAACAAAATCAACAAAGTGGGGCCAAAATTTTAGAAATTTGGGAAAAAAGTTGCAGCTGCAATAATTGGCGGCTCACTCGTGAACCTAGATCTCTGAATAAACTCCTCCTTAAGCAACAACCTGTTTAATAGTGAAATTGACATGCTGAATTCTTCTAGATGTTTGGATTCCTGTAAGGTCACAAATATGTACTTGTAATCATTGATGATAGTCCAAATTTTGGGAATGGAAACCAAAATCCCAAGGTCAGGATAACTCTTTTGAGGCTTAAGTAGGCGGATTTTATTTTAACTTTGTCTTTGGGTAGCTTCCAGCTTAGACACCACAGGATTTGAATGCATGGTGAACAGAAATATTCATTTGTTCCCCATTCCCATGCCATTTGGAATTTTTTTGTTTGTGGAATTTATCTCCATTTGAGTCCTCCTGATGCATTTTCCTCTGAATTTTATTCAGGCTCTTCCATCGATAGTTTCCTTTTGTTTGAGAGATACATTTAATTTTTAGCTCATGAATGGAGAAGAACTTTTGGCAATTTTGTACTCATATAATTTAGTACTTTGTTTTGATGATATTTGCTTTCTTAGGAGTTCTGACTCTTATTAGCCATTTAACTTTCAATTCCTGGCATGGGATCATTTAGATATAATATACTATTTACCTTGTTCTCCTTTCCATGGGTCTTTTGCTGTCACCCCCAAGGATTTTTTAGATGTGAAATGGAT
Source organism: Pseudotsuga menziesii (assembly GCA_001517045.1). Classification (NCBI taxonomy): domain Eukaryota; kingdom Viridiplantae; phylum Streptophyta; class Pinopsida; order Pinales; family Pinaceae; genus Pseudotsuga; species Pseudotsuga menziesii. Next base: position 800,248 of record LPNX011223459.1, read on the forward strand.
GGAGCCTCGAAATAGTATTCCTGACCTTTTGATTCTGAGTTATTTCAGGGATTATGCTGGACTTCAATGTGTTCATAAACATTTTAGGAAAACTACTTACTAGAATAAATTCCAATAGATTCAAATAGTCTAACGCCCAAAGAATCTAAGTTTATCAAGGATTCTGATGCTCTCCATGCAACCAAAAGTTTGCTTCCTTTATTGGAATCAGGAGAAAACTACACTAAACAAACAGGAAAAGAACAAGTCAAAAAGGCAAAACAAGTCAATTATTTATGTACAAAACGGAACAAAATAAAACAAAATCAAGAAAAATAAAGCTTAATAACTAAACCATTTACTGGTAAGTTCTCTTCCCATCCCTGTAAATCCTGCAACTTATAGATTGAGTGTTGGAGTAGGGTCCCACAGCTATAGAAGAAGCTGCTATTTTGACGGATAGATAGTTTTGGAGGAGATATAAGAGGCAGAGCTACGACACTATAGCAGGTTTCTAGCTATAGAGCAGAGCCGGAACCCATGACATAGAAGACAGAGAAGTCAAGGAAGACGACGGTACCTGAGCGGCCGAGAAGAGAGAGCTCAACCACTGCATTGAAGGCAGCAGTGGAAGACAAAAGGGCTCAGCTACCCTCATAAAGGAAAAGGAGCAATGAGGCTGAGGCATTGAAGATGAAGGACAGGAAAAGGGAAGCAGCGCCGGTACCCATGGTCAGCGCTAGGAAGCATGGAAGACTGCAGGAAGCTGTGGTGAAGGGAAGCGGTGAATAGTACCCATGATTAGCACCGAAAAGCATGGAAGACTGCAGAGAGCTGTAGTGTGATGGATAGCGGCTACCTCAAAGTACAGATACGTCGATTGTCACTAGTTAGGGTTTGGGTTACTGTTGCGACAGGCCCACAGTGTTGTAATGGAGAGACCTTCGGGCCGCCTATAAAGGGATATATTTTGTACTATAAAAGGGTTGGTTAGTGGGTTGGTTGGTTGGTTCACTCAGTTGTTAGTTGTTTTGTAGATTATTAGACAGTTGTAGAAGCCAAGCTCTGGTTCTGTTATTAGTTGTAGTATCTTACTGTAACAAGTAGCTGGGTCATAGAGCATTCATGTAACAATCCGTAGGGATCAACAGAGAGGGAAGAGTATATTGTAAGAGGTGCAATATAGTGGTAGAAAAGAGATCTAAGAGAGAAGATCTTAAGCTGCATATGTGGTGCAGTAGAACTGTGTTTACCTTCCCCTGCTCTATAATAGAAACACAATTCTGTGGACGTAACTTCCATCCTAGAGGTGAGCCACGTTAAAATCATGCGTTATGTGATTGCTTTGTGTGTTGTGTTTATTTGATGCATCTGTCAGTTATTTTATGAGCCTTGTTTACAGTTTAATGTATGTATGCATTGTTCAGTTCACAGTAATGTAAAAGGATAGACATAAGTTGAAATCGTTGACATGTTGTATGCGGGTTTAGTCATGCTTTTCTTGAAACAGTCACTAGTCACGATGTTGACTAGCCTATTATGTTGAGTCTTGCAAGTCGACACGAACAACACTAACTGCACTGAGCCGCGGGAGTAGGGTATCGCAGGGAGACGATACCGCACCGGCAGAGGAGTTGTGGTGCATGATACCGTAGGTTAAGGAATTAGTGTTGGGAGGAAGTTACATGTCTCCTGGTGCACGGTGACGCAGTAAGGCTGGGGTCACCGTGAGTTAGTGGAAGTTGCGCGACGTAGGAAGGGACCACGCACCGGATAGAGATAAACCTTGTGGTGAGAATGGCTACGAGACACTGAGATCATGCGACGTGAGCAAAGGGTCACGCGACACGCAGAGAAAGAGGCCCTGCAACTAGCAGAGTTACGAGTCGCAAGTAGGATGCCATAGAACCTGGTCCAAGACGCTTGAGTCCTTGGCCAACCCATTAGAATCACTTCGGGTGAGACTTCAAGCCGCTTCGCGGACTGTCGCCGAAAGGGCTAGTGAGCTAGGGTTGTTGTTGGTTAAATACAGTAAACCTGGGTCTGCCCATGATAGCCAAAAAATGGTTCTGTTGCCGGGACTTGAACCCGGGTCTCTCAGGTGAGACCCGAGTATCCTAACCAACTAGACTACTGGTTTATATCTCTTTCATATAGAGGGCTCTAGACTGAATGAAATGTTTGAGAAGGCTGGAAGATATAGATTTTATTTGTGATAAAAGTTCTAACCCAGATAAAGAGGAAAGGATATCTGTGGAAGACTTCTCAAACACTAGAAGGTTCTTAAAAAGTTTCAGGAGCGACGAGAGCGAGACCATGACTAAGGGAAGGAAAGATAAGAGATCCCAATGAACCAAGTTATAGATAATATAAAGAGTGTGTCGGAGTGATGCAGAAGGAAGTCGCAGGACTTCGTGACAAGTGGCAATGGACTTCGCAGGAAGCCAGGGAGAAACTACAGCAGGAGAAGCCCACTGGTGGTGGCTGGGGGACGAGCCACAAGTAAGTGTTAGGGGACTGTTGGAGTAGGGTCCCTCAGCTACAGAAGAAGCTTCTATTTTTACAGATAGACAGTTTTGGTGGAGATATAAGAGGCAGAGCTACGACACTATAGCAGGTTTCTAGCTACAGAGCAGAGCCGGAACCCATGACGTAGAAGACAGAGAAGTCAAGGAAGACGATGGTACCTGAGCGGCCGAGAAGAGAGAGCTCCACCACTGCATTGAAGGCAGCGGTAGAAGACAGGAGGGCTCAGCTACCCTCATAAAGGAAAAGGAGCAACGAGGCCGAGGCATTGAACATGAAGGATAGAAAAAGGGAAGCAGCGCCGGTACCCATGGTCAGTGCTGGCAAGCATGGAAGACTGCTGGAAGTTGTGGAGAAGGGAAGCGGTGCATAGTACCCATGATCAGTGTCGGGAAGCATGGAAGACCGCAAAGAGCTATGGTGTGATGGATAGCGGCTACCTCAAAGTATAGATACATCGACTGTCACTAGTTAGGGTTTGGGTTACTATTGGGACAGGCCCACAGTGTTGTAATGGCGAGACCTTCGAGCTGCCTATAAAGGGATATATTTTGTACTGTAAAAGGGTTGGTTAGTGGGTTGGTTAGTGGGTTGGTTGGTTGGTTCGCTCAGTTGTTAGTTGTTTTGTAGATTATTAGACAGTTGTAGAATCCAAGCTTTGGTTCTGTTATTTGTTGTAGTATCTTACTGTAAGCAGTAGCTAGCTCATAGAGCATTCATGTAACGATCCGTAGGGATTGAAAGAGAGGGAAGAGTATATTGTAAGAGGTGCAATATAGAGGTAGAAAATAGATCTAAGAGAGAAGATCTTAAGCTGCATATGAGGTGCAGCAGAACTCTATTTACCTTCCCCTGAGCTATAATAGAAACACAGTTCTGTGGACATAACTTCCATCCTGGAGGTGAACCACGTTAAAATCATGCGTTATGTGATTGCTTTGTGTGTTGTGTTTATTTGATGCATCTGTCAGTAATTTTATGAGCCTTTTTTACAGTTTAATGTATGTATGCATTGTTTAGTTCACAGTAATGTAAAAGGATAGACATAATTTGAAATCGTTGACATGTTGTATGCGGGTTCAGTCATGCTTTGCTTCAAAAAGTCACTAGTCGCGGTGTTGAATAGCCTGTTATGTTGAGTCTTGCAAGTCGACACGAACAACACTAAGTGCACTGAGCCGCGAGAGTAGGGTATCGCAGGGAGGCGATACCGCACCGGCAGAGGAGCTGCAGTGCGCGATACCGTAGGTTAAGGACTTAGTGTTGGGAGGAAGTTACTTGTCACCTAGTGCGCAGAGACGTGGTAAGGCTGGGGTCACCGCGAGTTAGTGGAAGTTGCGCGAGGTAGGAAGGGACTGAGCACCGGATAGAGAGAAATATTGCGGTGAGAAGGGCTACGAGACACTGAGATCATGCGACGCGAGTAGAGAGTCATGCGACGCACAGAGAAAGAGGCCCTGCGACTAGTAGAGTTACGAGTCGCAAGTAGGATGCCATAGAACTTGGTCCAAGACACTTGAGTCCTTGGCCAACCCATTAGAATCACTTTAGGTGAGACTTTAGGCTACTTCACGGTCTGTCGTCGAAAGGGCCAGTGAGCTAGGGGTGTTGTTGGTTAAATACAGTAAACCTGGGTCTGCCCATGATAGCCAACATTTAGGGGCCAAGCTTTGCCACAATTTGGAAAGGGCCTACCCATAACTTTTGAATTTTTTTGTGTTTTCCTTTCTCATCATAAGGATGGTCCCACTTGAGAACCAAATCTCCCACCTTGAATTCTTTTGTTCGAGCTTTGTGCTTATCAAACCATCTCTTTACTACCTCTTGTTGTTGTTTAAAGTGTTCTCTGGCCCTGGATCTAAATTCCTCTACCTTCAAAAGATTATGTATCCTCATCTGCAAGACTTCATTATTTGATCCTCTGGATTCTTGAGCTATTATGGAAGAGGGTAGCATGATATTGGGGGGTATAATGGCCTCTTTTCCATAAACAAGGGTATATGGGGACACACCTAATGAAGTCTTGGGGGTGACCCTATCATCCCAAAGAGCATTGGGTAATGTTGAATGCCAACTTTTCTAGTTCTCTATCACAGTCTTTTTTAAGATTCTAATCAAATTCTTGTTTGAAGATTCAGCCAAACCATTTCCTTGTGGATAATAATTTGTAGAGTAATGCAACTTAATTCCCTTTTCATGAGAAAATGCAGTTAATCTAATAGAGGAAAAAGAAGTAGCATTATCGAAAACTAGAGAAATTGGAACTCCAAACCTGGTCATAATATGATCTTGCAAGAAGTCTATGAATACATCTTCATTCACTTTACACAATGGAATGGCTTCGAATCAATGAGTGAAGTAATCGGTTGCAGTCAGAATAAACTTGTGTTGCAGGGAAGAATTTGTCTTTATCTCTCCAATGATATCCATCCCCCACTGCTCAAAAGGTTCTGTTATCATCATAGGCTTTAATGGTCCTGCTGCTTTAACTTGTCTTCCACCACACCTTTGACAAATGTTGCACTTTCTGACATGGGCATGTGCATCTTTGAATAGTGTAAAACAATAGTATCCGGCTCTGAGAATTTTATGAGCTATAGTATCTCCGGAGAAACATCCTCCAGCAGGCCCATCATGTAAATCTATCATGACCTTCTTCACATCTTCTTTCTCTAAGCATCTAAGAAGAACTCCATCATAATTCTTTCTGAATAATGTCTTCAACAATCTGATATGAGGCTGATTTAAGATGCAGTGCTCTTCTTTGGTTAGAATTCCAATGTTCCAGCAACAATCCTGCCTGAAGGTAATGCACAAGGTCTAGATACCAGGAGTCCGGAGCTGTGAAAAGGGGACATACATCCATCAAATTTAATTCATCTTCGTCTTCCCAGTCATTTTCTTCATTGTCTTTACTTATAGTCATTAGTTTACACAATCCTTTCCCTTTAACTATGTAAGTTGGCTTGAATTCGAGGTCATACTCCTGTAGAGACATTACCCAGTTGCCTCTTCTTTCTCCTAACTCCTTTTGTACGAAAAGATACCTCACCGCTGGGTGTGGAACTATTACCTTTGTCCGGTTCTTAAGTATGTATGGTCTGAATTGTTTTACCGTTTTGAACACGGCATAAGCTTGTTTATCCACAGATGGGTAATTCAATTCATCCCGTTGCAGGCCAGTGCTCATAAATGATATGGGGAACTCATATCCCCCATATTCCTTCTGGGTAAGCACCACTGCTAGTGAATCGTCAGATGCGAAAGTGTACAAAATAAAATCTTTCTCAAAATCTAGACTCTTGAGGGAGGGTGCATGTGCAAACGCAGTCTTTATTTTACTAATTGCATTCTTCTCTACATCAGTCCACTTGAATTGTACACTTTGTTTTACCATTTGTTGCAAAGGTTTAACAATTTGAGCGAAATCTGGCACAAACCTTTGCATGAAATTGATTGTCCCCATAAATGATTGCATGCCCTTTTTGTTATGGGGTAAGGGAATATGTTCGATAGCTTTGATCCTCTCTGGGTCTATGGAGATTCCCTTCTTAGAAACCATGTGACCCAACAAATTTCCTTTGGTAATGGAAAACACGCACTTCTTGGGGTTTAGTGAGATACCATATTTTTGGCAGCGTTCAAAAATCTGTTTTAGATGAAATGCATGTTCCTCTCATTTCTTTGAGAATATCGCGATGTCATCAAGGTATAATACAGTACTGCGGCCAATTAGACCATAGAAAGCTATGTCCATAGCCCTCTAGAAAGTAGATCCTGCGTTTATGAGTCCAAAGGGCATCCTCTTGTAAGCAAAAGTTCCCCATCTATTTCTGAATGTAGTTTTAAGTCTATCTTCTTCAGCTACTAACACTTGATTGTAGCCTAAGAATCCATCTAATAAAGAGAATAATTCAGAACCCGAAACCATTTGCAATATCTGTTCCATGGGTGGGACAGGATGATTGTCTTTATCCGAAGCGCAATTTAAGTTTTTGAAATCCACACATAGTCTAATTTCTTCATATTTCTTCCTTACCGATACCAAATTTGAAAACCATTCCGAGTGTCTAACCTTGAAGATAATTCTAGCATCCAACAGCTTCTTTACTTCATTCTGAATCAAAGGTTCTAATTTTGGATGCATTTTCCTTAAAGGCTGCTAATAAGGTTTGATTCCAGATCTGATGGGGATAACATGCTGAATAATATTGGTGTCATATGTCTTCAAATCTTCATACATCTAGGAAAAAACATCTTTGTATTGTTTGAACAAACTAATGAACTTATTCCTTTTACCTGGAGAGAAAAACTTTCCCAAATTCACATATTTAGGCTCAATTTCAGTCCCCAAATTAATCAACTCGAACTGTAGAGATGAGCTATGAGTCTTCACATTCACTAGCCTTCTGAATTTCTTGTTTAAATAAAACATTCGCTCTATAGTCCCGACTCCTTTAGGAATGAAATTATCGAATTTTAGCTCGACTTGATGTTCTTCATCATCAATAATCACCCCTTTGAAGGTCTCTTCATTTGTCAGGCATTCTAGAATCTGCTGATCATCATCAAACACTCGTATATTGGTGATCATATCTGGAACTGAAGGCCTGAAAAGCAATTCAACAGAGCACTGATTATTAGAGGGCACAAGCCTCGCGGCTGAGGTGACCAACAAGTCAGCTGCTGCATTCATAAGTCTAGGAATCGATACAATGTTAAATGCATGACAATATTTAAGAAAATCCCATACTTCATTTTGATAAGCTTTTAAATGAGGAGAATTGCAATGTATTTGATTGAGAATTTGTTTTACAATTATTTCAGAATACCCAAACACTTTCAGATTTTTTACCTTTAATTCAATTGCTTTTCTTAGTCCCTGAACTAGTGCTTCATATTCATCTATGTTATTGGTGTTTTAAAACTCTAACCTACATGAAAGAAAATGTTTATTTTTCTTAAGATCAATCAGGACACAGCCAGCTGCTGACCCCTGCAAAGTTTTAGAACCATCAAAGAAAAGCATCCAAAAATAGCTTACCACTACTATGTGTGAATCAATACCTACATCTATAGTTAAGTCTACTATTTTACAATCGATTTCATCATCCTGCGAGAAATGAAGGAGATCAGGCTGAGCATCTGACGTATCGTTGGCTTCTTCCGCTTGATAATTTCCCAGTTCTAGTTCAATAAAGTAATTTCCCAAAACATAATTCACTGGTTCAATTTTTTCTTCAAACTGAGTAACATTGTGCTTCATGTGCAGCTCCATTAAAACTTTAATTTTATTTGGGATTCCTTTATAAGGTAGCCACAGATGTGACTAGTCTGAGGCAAAATATCCACTCAGCTTTGCCAACCAATCTCTGCTCAAGACAAGTTCGTAAGCTTCAGGTATATCATCTACCACAATGTCAATGAATTGACATACCTTATCATTTGAAGACAAGTGAATGAGAACATCCTCCATTTCCCCAATTACCTTCACATTCATTCTATCCAACTGAGTTACCCTCCAGGTAGATGGTTTAGGTTTTCCATTTATCTTTTTGCGAACTGATAGTGGAATAACATTGATTGAAGCCCCCGAGTCTACTAGACAATTGTGCATGTTGTGATTGAAAATTTCAAAGGTGAGGAGAAAATGAGGGGTCTTGCATTTAGGTTTACCTCCCACACTTGCTTCACCAATTTCTTCCTCTTCGGGCTGATTTTCAGGGGGGAGTTTCTCCTCTGACCTTTCAAGTGCTTTCAATAACTTTTCTTTTTGCAGCAGCACATTGCACATCTCAAATAACAAGATATTTTCTCTTACCCTTTTGATATCCTCCACGATGTCATAATCCATCTTATGTTCTGTGAGATGAGTTTTAACATTATTTATTTTCTCTTTAATGGGTCTAGTAGGCCTGTTGATCTATCTTGGATTTTGACTGGTGGTGGTAAATTCCAGAATTTCATTAGCTGAGGTATTTTTTTGAAATTTCTTAACATTCTTTTGAAGCTTCTTAATATTTGTAAGCATAAGACTGTTTTCCTTAATCAACCCCTGGCTTCTCATCATTACACTTGTTTCCAAGGTATCCTCACATCTCAGGTCCTTTTCTTCCTCGATATCAAACAACGATACACAATCCCATAAAACCATGTCCTCATCCTCTTGTTTATCTGTTGATTTATTGTTGTCTTTCCCTTATTCATCATTATCCTCAGTTAACTTGGAATCCAAAAGCTGGTTCATTACCAACATCATTGAATTTATCCATTGAGGACAATTCTTTTCAGAATGGGGTTGTTGGTGAAAAGTGCAAAAGTTATCCATCCCCACCTCTATTAAGTTCATCGATGCAGGGCCATGCAGATGAGGTTGGTTTTGATTGTTATCTTTCCTTTTGTTGTAATAAGGTTTATAAAAATTCTAGGTTTCCTTTTCCTTTTCCAAGTCTATTATTCTGTTAGAGAGCTTCTGCATCATCTTTTCTATTCCTTTGAAATCTAGTGATTTCTCCTCTTTAGGCTTAGTAAATAACAAAGCTTTTCTTCCAACATTTTTCTCTCCCGACTGTTCAGGATAGTCTTCGATACTTTCCTTTTCAGCCTCAAATCTTTCCACTTCTTCATAAGTCTCTATTAGAGTAGGTTTGGCTTTCATTTTGGAAAACATGGCCATATCAGGCCCTAGAGTTGAAGTATAATACTCAATCAGAACTTTATCTTAGGGTTTGTGAGCTTCATAAAACTTCTTAAGATAAGCTGCAAATCTTTGGGTAAACTAGGCACCTTCTCTTTTCTTTCTTTCTTTAAGGTGCACAGTCCTTTCGTGAGAGCCACATGAGTTTTTTGGGCTTCATGTTTACTTTTGAAAATCCTTTCAAAGGTATCCCAGTCCGGGATAGAGTTTGCAGGAAAACCAAAATACCATGATGTTGCTACTCCTTTAAGGGTATGCGGAAAAAGTCTACAAACTACATCCTCATGTTCCCTAGCCCTCAATCTTTCTATTTCCAAATAGAAACTTTGTAAATGGTCATCTACTAATATATTCTCATTTGGATCAAACTTGGGCAGCATTTTTTCAAAAGCTTGAGGTAAGTCATGCAATGGAGGTGTGTTCAAGGGTGATCTGGCTTTCCAAGCTGGTGGTGGATTTGGTGGGTTAAGAGGCTAATTTGAATTTATACCTACCATGAGTCTAGGTGGAGAGTGAGGAGGTGAAGGAATAGGAGTATGTGTAGGAGAACATTAAGGTGTGTTTGGACCTACTTGATTCAAAGGATGAACAACTTCCTGTAACGCTACTTATACTAACTCTTCCAAATCTCCAACCAACACTGAATCTTCCAAGATAGGACAATCTTTCTTCTTGTACTCTCTTCGGGGTAAATTAGGGATAGTGGGTAATCCTCCAATACTCTTTACATAAGCCCATGTGTGTCTTCTCAGATCATTGACTACTTGGTTTTTTACAGAAAATAAATGTTCTCTATTCTCTTCAGTATTTGGGTCAAGAAATAAACTACTTTCACAACTATCACTGGTGGAGTAATTTCAAGGAAATGTATTTCCCCATCCAGCCATGCACTAGTGGCCCTCCTTCTAGCACCAGAAATTGTTGAGGCCTGGAAATTTGCAGGCAACAACAGCAAGGGATTCTCCCCATTCAACGTTCTCAACTAGCCCGTGACTGTTTGGTATAGGGAATCCATCTGGTTTGCGGTCTGGCTACCGTAGGTCAAGTAACAAAAACAAAGGGTTTTACCGGTTGCGGCCTGGTCCACCATATATATTTTTGTATTTTTGACTTTAAGTATGATATGCAAGTTCCTATCTAAGATGTAGATTGATAAAGAATGTGAGGAGTGGTCACAATGTGATGCACAAGTTCTTACCTCTCATCTTAGACTCTCTCGCATATAAATCACACACAATTAGAAAACCAACACTAACTAAGCTATCCCTAGGGAGAAATATTATCAATTCATGAGTAATGTAATTCTGTTCATATGTTAAGATAAATCAAAGATATCTGTTCTTAGAATCAAAACACAAAAACATGAATAAATATATACAGGACAAGATAGCTCATCAGCCGTTAAAACATACATTACTCATAGTGGAAATTATCACAGAATAAACCAGAGAATATTCATGTAAGAACATAGGTTCATAAAGTTAGAATGATCCCACGGTTAATGAAACACAACTGAAAATGAAATAGTTCCCCTTCAACATTGCTCATTTCATCACATTTGAACATTCCACACAACACTTTCTCCAGCAGGCAAAAATTTGTAATTTATTATTGCAAAACAAAGTAGTTCCTCTTACAACAAGTGGTTCATAAGTTTCTCTGGGAAAAATCCGCCCCTTTCTGTCTCACTTTCCCATACTTATACCAAAGGGGAAAACCTTTCGGCTCCCCAACCATTCCCTCTCACCGTTTTGCCACTTTGTGAATGCTCATGATTCAGCCAAACATTACATTCCAGATAAAGATTTTATAAAAACCAGGAAAATATAGGTAACTGATGGAATGCCCAATCATGAGCCTTTGCTCTCTAATGATTATGCTCGACCATTCCTTGGTCTCCTTTCAGACCCTCATAATTTTCCTCTTGGAGCAATGATTCTGCCACCTTATGCTTTAACATGCTTTGTCCTTCAATTGCACCTTCTTTGCCACAATAATCTTCAACGGGATCCGAGAAACTGCCATGTCTGTCTGCAAACAAAGGAGAATTCATCATTTAATCCATCTATCCTTAATAAACATAAGCCATGATATTAAAAATGGGTACTAAAGAGGAAAAACCAGAGCTCGGACCCTATGTGCAAATTTCAACCTAAACAAGGCACACAGGTTTCTTACAGAAGAAGACGACCTCATAACCAACGACGGGAATGATTAAGAAAAGGGCATATAAAAACCTCCATCGATGGATAAGAACACTTGACATTGGCTCATTAGTGGGTTACGCAGATGCAACGGTGGGTAACCTACACTCTAAGGTTCCTGGCACACAGACTACAAAAGGCGCAATACAACATCGAGTGTCGGATCCTCTAAAGGCATCGGATAGCTAGTGGTCTACACAGCCACAATGGTGGAAGTTCAAAAGTTAAGAAAACCCGCGGACCAGTCAACATTAGAAAAACAAAGGACAGGGCATTGGCGAAAAGACAAACAGTCTGACGGGTAGTTAGCCTCTTTTGGAGCCACAACGGCGGAACTCAATCATCTTGCGGCCTCCAATCACAGTTAAATCTCTTTCCAAAAAATGAAAAGCAAGGTATTTTTTCAAAATAGAACCTGAGTTTAGCGAAAAATGTTAATTATTGGCACCATGTTGAACTATCCTTCGAAACAGAGGCAACCGAACAACCAATTTCAACCTTAAAGATAAAACATCGTAAGAACCGTCTGAGCCTTGTAGCCCATGACATGCACAGACCTAAGCACAATCCTAAAAAACAAGAAAATTAGGCGCAAACAATCCACAGGTAGCAGAGTAGGAACAAACGACCTTCAACAAAATCAACAAAGGGGGGCCAAAATTTTAGAAATTTGGGAAAAAAGTTGTAGCTACAACACTGGGTAAAAACCCTATCTCATACTTCTAAGCATAATTTATCTATATACTTATATACATTAGTAACCTAGGATAACCATCAGAATAGTTCTTCTTAATCATTAAAAGAACCAACTAAACTTATACATAGAAATGAAATACATTTTGATCAACATATATAAAATGTACTTATAAAGAAATTGTTTCTTTTTAGACAAACATAGTGTACCTGTGAAGGCGAAGTATAGGGTTGAAAACCCTTATAATTATTACAATTACAATTAGCAAAACATTGAAGTAATAAATCAAATTCATTTAATTATGTAACCATTAAATAACCAGGTTAATATAATTTACTCACAGTCCTTTAAGCACAAACATAAAGACTGTGTAATTATTATAAACTGGAATAATCTATTTCAAAATGAGGGTTTCCACAAGATAAACACTAATTCATAACCATAAATAAAAACAAGCAAGAATTAACTTACGACCGTAAGTATCAGTCTTAAAAGTTTAATTATAAACCCTTACAGAGTATTTAAATAGAGTATAAAACTTCATTTACAGTCAAGAAGGGTAAAACCATGAAATTACGTAGAGTATAATATAAACATATGATAAGCCAAAACAAGTTTGAAGACAGACTGTCTTTACAAAACTAATATTTTAAACATGTTGTAAATCCAACATCAAACTAATTACAGTGCTCAGTTAAACCAATTCTACCCATCGACTAGCGAGGGTATGATTCTAGGTATTGCAACAACAACCTGTAAAAACAAACAGCATAACTCATGGCGAGTCAAGGGTGGGTTTCCCCAAAACCTGGGTGATTCCATTGACCACCCTGATACAAGTAGGGTGAAAACCCAACACATGGACCATGGGGCTTAGCCGAATTAAACCACGATCCATGGAATTTGTTGGTAGACTATTTTATTCTCTTCACCATGAAATTATACAGTGGTGAGAACCTGCAAGCAATGTAAAATACCACTGTCAGTTAGCAAATACCTAATTAAACCACGGTAACAGCAAAGCACGTGTAGTGAAGAAGATGAACTCTAAGTTTATTATTCACTTGTCAATGGAAATGACAAACATCCTCATCGAAGCATTGTCACCTACAGGATTTGCAAAATGAAGACTTAAACATCCTGAAAGGTAAAAACCTCACACAACAGCAAGCCACAAGTATGGAAAGAGAAACTGGAGCAGAGAGTGAGCCACAAAGACAGCAAAAGGGAGATTACACACACAACGAGCCCAGAGCAATGATAATCTCCACAACTTTCACAGTGAGAACCCAACCACTAATAATGGCATTTAAAACCACACACTGGTGACAAATGCAGCACTGAACCAAGATAGAAGACAACTGGAGCAAGGAGGACTGATGGTCGCCATGGAACCAAGCAGAGAAGCCTTAAGGGCTAGTGCAAACTGCAGGATGGAAATGGCAAGGGTTAGGTTACAGTAGTGTTTTATATCCTCCACGCTTGGTCAGGAGACGACCACGTGGTCAGTAAACCAAACCATGAAAATGGTTCATTCTCTATAGTTCCTACGTAAAACAAAATCCAATTATTTAATCATTGGAACAAGGTTTAAAACTATGATATCAACCAAATAATTTCCATGCAAATCGATATTTCCGTGCACCATATCATATGCTAGTGTAGTGATAGAATATTAACATATGATCACGTTGACCTAGCATGTAGTGTCACTTATAAACCTTAGTTAAAGCCCGATTTTGTTTATACATTAAACTCATTTCACCATTAACCTTATGTTATTATATCATAACATCATAATTACGAATTAGATGGTTGCTTTTCCTTTCTATAAACGTTGTCTTTATTATAGATAGAAACCAAATATATTATTTCTTTATTATAGATAAAGATCAATGTTTTATGTCTTATTTATAGATATAGATCAATGTTTTATGTCTTTACTATAGATAAGAGATCAAATGTTTAATGGGAGAGCTCACGCTAATCACCGATCAACTATAGTTTTATTTTGTACAAAGATTATAGTTTATTCATGGTAAATCTCTTATAAAAGGATAATACAAGTTATAATTTTTATAAATGGCATAATGTAATAGTTAGAGAATCATCAACTCTGATCTAAATATGTTTATAACCTTGAGCTAGATATGGACTGAATGTCTATTAACAAATAGAGTATGCATGTTTATTAGACACATAAGAATTAATAACTCATTGATAGCAGAAGTATAAAGTGAACAAAATGTATTATAAGAACACTATTATGAAACTCCGTTACATAGTTCAAAGCAACAATACTTTGATGGATTGTGGTTACAACTCAACTTGAAATATTACTAAAAATTCACCAGGTCAATTGGATAGTAAAGTTGTTAAGAATTAAACAAAAATAACTAAAATTCGACATGTTTCAAGAGCATCAATCTCAGATAAACTGTTTATAGACAGTAAGGTAATCATAAGAGAAGTATCATAGAAAATTAAGAAATTGAATAGGAATGATTATATTGAGTCCAGAAATTACTAGAACGATAGGGTTCGACATGAAATTAAAATATAGGAAAACAATGATCTCATGTAGGAAGGGATTATGGTTTTCAGTTTGCACAATCGATATTATACTGTCCAAAGGTCAACATGCGGTAAGTTATCTTGCAGAAGCGAAATGTGGGACAGTTGTTACACAAATAAGATAATGTATTATTGTATAATTACTAACAAAACAATCATTATAACATTGCAATTTACATAGACTAAAGTAGAATACTTTGTAACTGAGATTCAAATTCTTAGAGTCACAAACATATCTTACTGTCGTTACTTACTTCTGAACTTTATTACAAGAAAAATTGAAGGAATCTAAATGGTTTACCTCACAAACGTTGTTTAGAGTTTAGCAGCTTAACTTACTAAGATTTTTAATTGCAAATAGAATACTATTGATACTTTAAAAGAACATTTAAAACGTACTCGTTCGATCATACCTGTAAACTTGTAAGAACTAGTATTCATCTGCGTTAGCACGATTGCTAAGTAAGGCCCAAATTCAAAAGTTTGATTCCACCTACTTGACATGAAAAGACTCATCAGTAAACCGAAGTTAAACAGCATGAAAGAAGACTTTATTCTTGTTACAAAATAAAATGAATTGTTTATTTAACATAATTAAGATTTAGTGAAACTGATTACTTAACTGTTTATTTTATTGCAAACCATTAGCTGTTAGTGGACTGCAGGTTTTAGCATTTATTGTTATCTCAAAATTTTAAATTTTTGTGAAAATTTGGGGTTTTGACAACCAATACCATTTACCATATCTCTAGCACCAATTTCCCTTCCATCTCGTCAGCTGTGGAAGATCCACCTGATCTATCCCAGCACCATTTACGCAATGACGGAGATATATGTAAGACCGCCTTCGATTTTACCCATTTCCATTTAAACCATAGTGTGGAATCGGTTCTTCCCATAAAATACCAGATTTCATCATCCCACCTTGCCAATGACCTTCGTCTCGGGAAGGGGGCATACCTCTTCCCTGAATTAGATGGTCTACTCCTGAAGAAGCCACACAACGGGCTCCACATCAAGAGAGTCTATGCCTAATATAACCACTATGAGTCCCTTATAGCATAGTGTTTTCCCTTTTTGTTTTTCAACATTTTTTCACCACAAGTTAAGGGTAGCACCATTAGCTGCTAATCCAAAGTCACCTGGAACCTATTCGAGACACCTCTCACACCTCCGGGATCAAATTTCTATCTCCTTATGAGACCATCATCTCATGTTTGACAAACAAATTTTGGGACCACTTCCCAAAATTTACCTCGATTTACAAGCCACAGCATGGCGATGCAAGTGTCTGCATACCTGTACTTGCACCACTCTTGCCTACCGCTACTCATGCGGTTTCTCGGGCCACCGCCCATTAAGGGTTACCATTTTTCTTCTTGTTTTGTATTTTAACACAGAAGTGTCTTCTCCATCCACTGCACCTTACGCATGTTGATGTATTTGTAACTTCAAAATGTATTCATCTATGTATCTTATGTCTTGTACCCTGATGTTTATCCCTGGATGTGTCTATAATGTAATTGAGTCATGATTTCATGCCCCGATGTTCCGATTGGGAGGATCTATAATGTAAATAAGTCATGTCAAGTCATTATGCATAACACTCCTATTGTCTAAGGGTTAAATTCCTCACAGTTTCAAAGCACTAGGGTTATTAGACTCACCTAGTGAAGTCAACCCTAGTAGGGTTTTAGTCATGCCAGGAAGCAGTATGAATAGAGAGGTGATCTCTCTATTTAACATACATCTCATACACACTCAAGTGTAGCACATAGTTGAGAAGGAGAAGACACTGGGGCTAGATAGAAAGAAGGTTATTGCTGCCGGAATATCATCTTATTGATGTGGGCTTTTCTATTTTGGTGTTGATTCTATCTCTGAGGAATTTGCAGGGTTTTCTCCATTTATGATTTCCCTGAGGAAAAACATTGTGTTCATTATCTCTTGTGTTTGATTGTTGTTCTTGTTATTCTCTCAGTTAAAGAGCGTAATAATGCTAGCTTAATGTTAAAAATCTAACATGGTATCAGAGCTAACCTGAGAAGAAGACACTATGCAGCTGTGGGAACTAGGGATTCCTATTTTGTGGACCTTCCTCCATATATTTTTAGCAAAATTAAGGTGGAATAACTCTCCTCCTTAGGGCGCATCTTTCTGTCGAAGCAGAATCCAATTTTGAGGTTTTTCAGTTTTGGACCCGACACTGCTATCGGAAATTAGGGCTTTTCACAGAAGAGGAATTTTTCAGTGAGCCCAGGCCTGGATCGATCTCCTCCCCAAAATGGAAGTTAGGGATCAATTTCAAAGAAATTGGTTGGACGAAACTCTGAAAAAGCAAAACCCTAATTTGCTCCTAAACTAGCATTGCACGATTTCAGCTCCAAATCCAGATCCGACATCTTGACTTGGTAAGATCTAAATCTTTTCTATTTCCATTTGAGGTTCTCAGTTAAGATGTCTCATCATACCAATATTGATGAAAAGATTGAGGGAGCTGATAACTTTTGAGCTTGGAAGTATAGGATCACCCTGGTCGTGGAAGAAAATGAGTTGGACTCCTACATCCATGAGGAGGTTCCAGTTCCAGAGGGAGATGAGGCTAAGCCCTTACATAAGAATAAGTTGGTTATGGCAAAGAGGATCATTGCTTATTCTATCAAGGATAACCTTATACCATAGGTGTCCTCTATCAAGACACCTAAATCTATGTTTGATTCCCTAACCAAATTGTTTGAAGGGAAGAACATAAATCAGAAGATGACTCTGAGGAATCAACTAAAGAATGTGAAGATCCAGAATGCAGAAACCATCTAATGTTACTTCACAAGGGTTTCTCATATCAAGTAACAATTGGAAGCAGTAGATAAATAAGTGGAGAATGTAGAGATTGTGATGACCACCTTGAATGGTCTCCCTAGGACATGGGACTCCTTCATTCAAGGGATCTATGCTAGGAAGAAGTTAGTCAAGTTGAGCAGACTGTGGGAAGAATGTTCTCAAGAAGAAGCTCAGATAACAGCTCGAGAAGAGAATATGGGAAGTGAATATCAAGCTTTCACAGTACAATCCAAGAAACCCAGATCCAGCCATCACAGAAGTAAGTACTCTCATCAAAGGAATAACTCTAGAAATCCTAGAGATAAGTCTAGGTACATTTGCTATACATGTGATGAAAGAGGACACTTTGCTAGAGATTGTCCTAAGAGCAAAAGTAGCTCTCACAAGAAGGGAAACAAGAGAAGACATCATGCTCATGCTGCAGAGGATGATGAACCTTCATCAAAGAGAACTAGATATGAAAGTGAAGATTCTTCAAGCGAGGATGAATATGTTTTGATTTCCACTCTCATAGGAAACATTACTCATGGAAGCAATGATTGGCTCATAGATAGTGGGGCTTCCAAACATATGACTGGATTCAAGGAATCCTTTGTAATACTATCAGAACATGAATCACCTCACAAGGTGAAGCTAGGAGATGACTACCAATATCCAATAAAAGGTAGTGGGGAATCTTCCTATAAGCTAGACTCTGGAAAGTCTATGACAATGAAGGAAGTATTGTTTGTGCCAGGACTCAAGAAGAACCTCCTCTCCATATCTGCACTAGATGCAAAAGGAATGGCGGTTGCATTTATAGATGGTTAAGTCATCATGTGGCCAAGAGGAAATATTATTGATGATGCAATAGTGATTGTTGAACAAGAAGGAGGTTTGTACGAATTGAAGGGCCATCCAGAACAAGCCTTGGTCCATGACATAGTAGAGCCAAATGAACTTTGGCATAGAAGGCTTGCACATGTGCATTATAGAGAACTACCTCTTGCAAGCAGAGCTGTTGAAGGTCTTCCATAAATACAAGCAAAACATGATGGGGTATGCAAAGGATGTGTGAAAGGAAAGAACACAAAGAAGACATTTCCAAGTAGCGAAATCAAAGCAAAAGGAATCTTGGAAATCATCCACTCCGATGTATGTGGTCCTATGTCATCAAGCTCACTAAGCAGGTATGTATATTATGTTTCTTTTATTGATGACTTTTCTAGGAAGACATGGGTTTACTTCATGAAGAACAAAGACGAAGTATTCAGAAAGTTCAAGGAATTCAAATCCTTGATCGAGAATCACACTGAAAAGAAGATCAAGACCTTTCAATCAGATAATGGTGGAGAATTCACTTGGAATGAATTCAAAGAGCTATGTAAAGAATTAGGGATTAAGATGGAGTTGTCCACTCCTTATAATGCACAACAAAATGGGATTGCAGAAAGGAAGAATAAAACTATCATGGAAGTTGCAAGAGAAATGCTTCATGATCAAGATCTTCCTATGCATCTTTGGACAGAAGCTACAAGAACAGTAGTGTATGTATAGAACCGTAATCCACATAGAGTACTCATGAACAAGATTCCCGAAGAATTCTTCTCTGGAAAGAAACCAGAAGTCAACTATCTTAGAATATTCGACTATCCTGTATACATACACATTCCAAAAGAGAAGAGAACAAAAATAGATCCTTCAAGAAAGAAGAGTATATTTGTGGGATACTCTGAAAGCTCGAAGGCTTACAAAATATATTTCCCAGGATACAAGAAGATTGACATCAGCAGGGATGTGACATTTGATGAAGACACGGCTTACAACAAATCCAAAAAGAGACCTGCTGAAGAACCTGATGAAGCAGAAGCACCCAAAATTCATGATACAACCATGAACGAAGAAACTCAAGAAGAAGATCAAGAATTTGAAGAACCACAAAGACTTGTAGATCCACCTCAGGAGAAGAATCCACACAAGAGGAAACCTGCTTGGGTACGAGAAATTTTTCAAGATGCGGAAAAATATGGGGCTCCAGAAGAGAATCACAGAGAAATAAAGAGGACCAAATCCTGCTCCGGGTATGTAGCTTTACTATGTGATTTCATTAATAAAGAACCTTCCAGTTATGAAGAAGCGAAAGAACAGAAAGAATGGAAGGATGATATGATCAAAGAGTACCAATCGATCATGAAGAATGATGTTTGGGATGTTGTCCCAAGACCAGAAGGGAAGTTAGTTGTGACTTCCAAATGGATCTACAAGATCAAGCATGCTGCAGATGGTAGCATTGAAAAATATAAGGAAAGATTTGTGGCTCGAGGTTTCTCTCAGAAAGAAGGAATAGATTATGAAGAAACCTTTGCACCTATAGCCAGATACACTTCCATTAGATCAGTACTAGCTCTAGCTGTAGTGATGAAATGGAAGATACACTAGATGGATGTCAAGACTACCTTCTTGAATGGTGTAGTGGAAGAGGAAGTGTATGTAGAACAACCACTCGGTTTTGAGACACATGATAGGGAGTCTCATGTGTGCATATTGAAGGAAGCCCTATACAGTTTGAAACAGGCACCCAAGACTTGGTACGACAAAATTGACAGCTTTCTATCTAGTTTGGGATTTACCAAGAGTAAAGTAGATTCTAACCTGTACTACAAGGTTGAATATGGAAACCCGGTGATGCTCCTACTATATGTAGATGATCTATTTGTGACAGGAATGGATGGGTTGATTGTTGATACGAAGAGAAATCTTGCTTCCAAGTTCAAAATTAAGGACTTGGGTATGATGCATTATTTCCTACGCATGGAGGTGTGGCAGAGTGTAGACGAAATCTCCGTTGGACAAGGGAAATATGCAGTAGAGATACTGAAGAGGTTTGGGATGATGGACTGCAAATCCATGGCCACACCTATGGCATCGAACCTAAAGCTATTGAGCGATTCTTCATCAGAGTCGGTTGATGCTACGATGTATCGTCAGATGATTGGGTCCTTAATGTACCTGATGAAGATGAGACCAGACGTTTGCTTTGCTGTGAACACCTTGAGCCAGTTCTTGACAGATCCGAGAAATGTTCACTTGATTTCTACAAAGCATATTCTGAGGTACCTGAGGGGTACAGTTGATTATGGGCTCAAGTACAAGGCAAATCAGAAGATTAACCTGGAGGGTTATGTTGATTCAGATTGGGTAGGCAGTGCCATCGATAGGAAGAGTACTTCAGGGTGTTGCTTCAGTATGGGATCAGGTGTGATCTCTTGGTTTAGCAGGAAGCAATCATGTGTGGCACTGAGTACAGCTGAAGTAGAGTATGTCACAGCTTATTCAGCTAGTTGTGAGGTAGTATGGCTAAGGAAGCTACTATATAATTTATTTGATCTCTAGTTGGATGCTACTTGTATATATTGTGACAACCAGAGTTGTGTGAAGTTGTCGGAGAACCCGGTGTTCCATGACAAGTCGAAGCATATTGAGATCAAGTATCACTATTTCAAGGATATGGTGCAGAGGGGAGCATTGAATCTCTAGTATGTTGCGATAGACAATCAGATAGCTGATGTGTTGACAAATCCATTATCTAGGGTGAATTTTGAGTACTTCAAGGAGAAGCTTGGTGTTATCCAAATCAAGGTTCCCTCCAAATGAAAGTGATGATTTTGTGAGCCATTCTGACATGGGAGAGGATTAAGTTCCTTCCATGGTCAGATGTAAGGGCTGAGCCATTCTGTCATGGTGAGAGGATTTAGGTTCCTTCCATGTCAGATATGAGTGCTAAGCCATTCTGAAGCAACTGTAGGATTGGTTCCTATGTGATCAGATATAACAGCTATTGCCATTCTGGGAATGGAGGTGCCTGGTCAATTACCAGAAAAACTCAATCTAGGAGTGAGAATCCATTATGATGTGAGAGAGGGATTTGTTCCCACCTGATCAGATGTAAGGGATAAATCATTCTGTCATGGTTAAAGGATTAGGTTCCTCCCATATCAGATGTGAGTGTTGGCCATTCTGACGAGTAGATCAGATGTAAGGGCAACTACCATTCTCTGGGAGAATGGAGGCACCTGGTCAGTTACTAGGTGGCTCAATGTGGGACTGGGGGCCATTCTGATGTGATGGTAGGATTAGTTCCTCCATGATCAGATGTGAGTGCATACCCTTTTGATGCGGTACTTTTGAGCATGGTCAAAGATAAGTTTAGAGTCCTTTCGATGCGGTGCTTTCGAGCATGGTCGATTGTAAGTGTTGAGCCATTTTGATGCGGTGCTTTCGAGCATGGTTGACTATAAGTGCTAAGCCTTTCCGATGCGGTGTCTTCAGACATGGTCAGATGTAAGTGTAGAGCCCTTCCAATGCTGTGTGCTTACACATGGTCAGATATAAGTGCTGAGCCATTTTGGCATGATGTGTTTACACATGGTCAGATGTGAGTGCTGGGCCTTTCTGATAAGATGAGGTCAGATGTGAGTGTTAGGCATGCCTTTTTGATAGGATTAGGTCATATGTAAGATTTGGGCAGACCATCATGACTTAAGTGTCATATATAAGTGATGATGAAGACATACATGAAGGATAGGCCTACAGGATTGACTTTGTATAACTTCATGTGACGAGAAGAATTGAGATAGCACCATTCTGAGATAGCATGTGATGATGATCCAGACTTGATGATGATCCAGATCAAGTGATGATATAGATGTGATGATGATCCAAACTTGATGATGATCCAGATGTGATGATGATCCAGCAGTGATGATCCAGTAGTCATTATGATGCAGATCTCGTGATGAAGAAGACTTGAAGAAGAATATTACTTGAAGACTCAAAGATGAAGAAGACTCGAAGACGAAGATGACTTGAAGACAAATAAGACTTGAAGACAAAGAATACTTGAAGATGAAGAATACTGGAAGACTAAGAAGACTTGAAGATAAAGATGATGAGATGATCCAGTCGATATAGAGAAGAAGACTAGTGCTGAAAATTGTGTCGAAAGAATACCTTCCTAGTTAAGAGGGAGTGTTGATGTATTTGTCGCTTCAGAATGTATTCATCTATGTATCTTATGTCTTGTACCCCGATGTTTATTCCAGGATGTGTTTGTAATGTAATTGAGTCATGATGTCATGCCCTGATGTTACGATCAGGAGGATCGATAATGTAAACAAGCATGTCAAGTCATTGTGGGTAAACCTCCTATTGTCTAAGGGTTAAAGTCCCCACAGTTCTGGGCCACTAGGGTTATTAGACTCACCTAGTGAAGTCATCCCTAGTAGGGTTTTAGTCTTGCTAAGAAGCAGTATAAATAGAGATGTGATCTCTCTATTTAACATACATCTCATACACACTTAAGTGTAGCACATAGTTGAGAAGAAGAAGACACTGGGGCTATATAGAAAGAAGGTTACTGCTGTCAGGAGATCATCTTACTGATTTGGGATTTTCTATTTTGGTGTTGATTCTATCTCTGAGGAAGTTGTGGGGTTTTCTCCATTTATTTTTTCCCCGAGGAAAAACACTATGTTCATTGTCTCTTGTGTTTGATTGATGTGCTTGTTATTCTCTCAGTTAAATATCCTAATAATGCTAGCTTAATGTTAAAAATCTAACAACGCGGACCTCTGGACCATTGTCCACAAAAAAATTTATTTTTCTTGTATGTATTTGGCATATAATTTCCCCCATACTTGCACTCACATCACATGTAGTCAATTCCATCCACCTCAACTCACACACATCTCTCCTGACCTCTGTTCGAGAGCCACCTCGGTTTGCATGCCTATGCTGCACCAACTCGCGAGCCTCTGCCGCAATCTATCCTGTGCATGTATTGGTATGTTTGAGAGCCTTCTTCTCCATCCATACTACGCGGATGACCTTTGGACCACTGTCCATCATCCTAACATGGGGCATCACCTGTTCCATCGCAATCAGTTTACCATATTGGAGTTTCGTTTAAGCTCTTTTCTCACTCCTGAAAACAATGAAAAGATAGCCGAGCGCAGCTGCTTCCTTTCCCGCTCGCTAAAGTATAGGAAAGGGCATCTACATTTTCTCGTTACCTCCATTTGCTGACCATGTAGACCATCAAATGAAAAGTACCCCCTTGGCTTATTCAATCCAAGACCGTTCCCCTCTACATACTTTTAAGCTTTCTTGGGAAAAGGGACCGCACTTTATGAAAAATCTCACCATGGGTTGTTGTTAAGCTCTTTTCGAGCCTTCTCATAAATAAAAGATTGTCGAGAAAACTTGGTTTTGTTCATGCTCATAAAATTATTTGAATGACCATCCAGTCAGTATAGGTTTAACCTTTTCTATCCTGATTGGACTACCAACAGTAAAGAAGTCTCTCACTCCCCAAAGGATGGGCAAGCTCTCCTATGTATGTTTTTATCCCTTTTCGGGCACAAGAGACTACCAACGAAAAATAGCCCCCAATGGATTATTTTTCGTGCTTTCAGACTCTATAAAATTGAAAGCACCATCGAGCATTTACTTTCTCAGGCTCGCCAAAAATCCATGAGATCATACCATAATGGTGTCCCTAGACACCACCCCATAGAAAATAGTTTGGCAGCATTCCCCCTTTGGGTTGCCTTTGTTCAGAGTATTCTTCAATGTTTCTTCCTTGGATCCCATCAATATCAAAAGTGTCCACCTCCTCCAAGTATTTCCCATCTACAGTAACATTCCTGGTATTATAGCTATGATCCCATTCCCGTGAGTCAGTTTCATTTACTGTCTGGTCTGCCCTGCCGTCATACTCTGAACAAAGAAATTTTGAGTCTACTACACTCCCCTTGCCCTTGTCCAACTCTTTCCCTTCCCCCCCCATTCAGTGGGTCACTCCACAGATTTTCTCACATCTTTCTGTTATCTCCCTCGTGCTTCTAGTCAAGGAAACACCATTTCCTTGACTAGGGGCGGGTCCCCCTTTGTCGATAGCAATACACATATTCCATAGGATAGACCCAAAGGTCCCTATACCTTGGTTTCATTAACATCATTGATGAGTTCCTTGGACCACTTGAGAGGAGTCCTTAGTGCCTCTTGAGATGGTTTTTCTCACGTGCTCGACTTCAACTACGTCATCGCACCGTTGAGATTCATACAGGGTTTGGTCCATGCAGTATTTGGTCGAAGACCCCGGATGTCACTTGAATCTAGCACATTGATGAGTCTATTTGAGGGACCTAAACAGGTTATGTCCCTTGTGATTTCTGGGTTGCATTGGAGAGAGTGTTTAGAATCCCCAGCAGTGCTTCTATATATAGATTTATGATTGATGCAACATACTTGTACCACAGAGACTCTAATTCTCAATCAGCGAGTCCATACAGCTATATACCTTCCCAGATCTAACAGGCCGTAAGTCATGAATATATAGAATTCCATGAGAATTCCATGGGTCCAATGCACGAGATAAATATTCTATTCAACCTCATATTGAGGAAACCGGTATTGTATCATCAGTTGTATATGATCAGCTCTTGTATTTTAGAGCATAGATCAAATTATTATTTTGACATTGTCAGGAGCATGGGGATTCCTGCCTCATCCATATATATGTCACACATTATTTTTATCTCACCCATTGATGGGAACCATATTAATACAAAAACCAAAAGCCACCATGCCCCAGCCTTGGAAGCACCACCTCTACGCAACAAATCCTATGATGTCCGTTGGCCATATGATGAGCTCCTTCCCTCACACATCAGGGGGGAATTTGTTAACCCAAAAAATCTCTCACTCAACTCTACATGGCCTACACAACCCAAGGACACCCATACACAACCTTCGTAACACCCCATTAGACCCCAAAACCCTAAAAAAGGCTTCAAAATGAGTAAAAGGGCTTAAAAACCCCAAAAAGGAACCTAAATAACTCTCCTAGGGGCTAAAACCCCTCAAAGGAGCCTAAAACCCTAAAAGGAGCTAAAGTTAGGGTGGAAGGGGCTAGAAGCCCAAAAAGGGGGATAAATCCCTGACCAAGGGCTTAAAACCCTAAAATTCCCCAAACAATCTATAAAAGGAGGGTGGGGGGTTACTCTCAAACAACTCCTCTCTTGCATACTATTATGTTGCCCATGGATGCCTTGAGACCTCTTTCCCTCTCAAGCCACCCACATCCCCCTCTCTTCCACTCATCTTCCCCATTGAGCCATAGCTCCTCCATTGCTAAGTGAGATAGGGAGGTGCTTCTTCCAGCCAGAGCATGGTGTCCCATTTCACCAAAGAAGAGGTATAATCTAGTTTTGTTTATGTGTTTGGTTTGTTATTTTAGTTGTTTTCTCACCATTATTTTTTTGTAGGTTTGATCTCTAACAGGTTTTGCAAGTTTATTATAGCTTAATAGTTGTTTGCAGGTAGCCAAGGTGAAGCCCTAACATTGTTTTCAGAGGGTCTCACGACCATTTTATTTCTGTCATTTGCTTTCATTTCTGTTCAGTTTCTTTTTGAATTTTCCACACGCAGGAACCTACCCTTCTGTCCTATAGGTGGAAGGGATCCATTCCTGCCCCTGTAGCAAGGAGAAATGCCTACTACAGGAAGTTTTTAAAACTATATCAAGATTATCATCATCCTTTGAATATTACCATGATGGAGCATCACGTCATGAACACATTCGTAAAATAATCGTATATTGACACATCATAACAAGCATCACATCTTGTCGCATCATCTTAAGCATCGCATCACATATCTTTGCATCATTAGGATAATCACATATCATCACATCATCACAAGAATCATATCTCATCGCATAATCATAATCATCACATATTGTCGCACATCATGAGAATCAAATCACATCACCTAAAATAACACAACATCACAAATTAATGCAAAATCACCCACAACATCAAAAGGTGTTGTATTGTCCATAAATGAATGGAGGATCTCAACATATGCAAATGAATGCAGAACCTCAATCTCCACAAATGAATGTAGAACCACACTGTCTACAAATGAATGTAGAACCACACTGTCTACAAATGAATGTAGAACCAGAATGTCTCCAAATGGATGTAGGACCACAATGTTTGCAAATGAATGTAGGACCACAATCTCTGCAAATGAATGCAGGACCACAACATATACAAATGAATGAAGGACCACAATGAATGTAAATGAATTCCATACCACAACATCCACAAATGAATTCCAGACCACAACATCTACAAATGAATGCTAGATCGCAACGTCCACAAATGAATGCTAGATCACAACATCCGTAAATTAATGTAGGACCACATTTCATTGGGATCTTCCTATTTGAAGATACAACGAAAATTCCTAGGATATTCCTTGTGAGGATACTACCAACCATGTTGGGATCTACCATTAGTGATACAACTATTCATACTAGGATCCACGCTCGGTGATGTCACCAACCATATTGGTATCTACCCACAAAGATACAACCTGTATCTTTATACAGTGACCAAATCAATGGGGATTGTTATTCTTTTCTTGTACATACACAACTTGTTCCTCATATGATTCCTATTTGCACCATATCCCAAAATTTATGAAAGGTCATGTTCTCTACAACTCTGGTTGTCACAATAAACATCAGTTGCATATATCTCGAAAATCCATCCAATAGTTTGTGAAACCATACTACTTTGCTACAGGATGAACATATTACAATGTGCTTATCCTCTTTTTTATAAGCCATGAGATCACAACTGATCCCAAACATCCCGAAGCGCTCTTTCTATCTTTAGCACTTCCTCTTTGTATCTACAATGAGTTCATAATTTCAGGTCATTGACATATCTTAGTCTTCCACATTCAACCTTAAAGTAAAGGTTGGGACCCACTTTACTCTTAGTAAATCCTAAGTTCATCAGAAAGTTATCCATAATGTTGTACCATGTCAAAGTCGAAGATATTCTGCAGTCACTCCCTCTAGAGCAGGGCATCATCCTCCCTCTACAGTTCGTACTCTATGTATCAAAATATTATGTACTAGAGTGACAGGTATCATCCTCTACTACTAATATTCTATGTATCCATATTAGGTCACTAAATACCAAGATCCTCTATCTTGAACTTTGTTGACATGTTCCTCTTGGACCCATTTGTGAACTTGTCCTCCTCTATAGGCTTCCATCTTCAACCTTCTTTCAAATTTTAAGATATTCATCACTCTACGTGATACTCAAGCTCTGCATGTAAATTTTGGGCTTGAACAAAACCTTTTTTGCACATGTGGTTCTCCACTAGATATACACTTCTACTTCACTATAGAAGTGTATCTGTTCAATGGACTATGGAATGCCATAGTTTACTCCCTCTTTCTTAGTGAATGGCATGAACCTTGTGTTGTAACCCTTGATGTTTCCATCTGCTGCATACTTTATATTGTAAATCCACATGGAAGACACTACGTGCTTCCCTTTAGGTCTTGGAACGACATCCTAGACATCATTCCCCATGATCAACTGGTATCATTTGTACTTGGCTACTTCTTCATAGCTGGAAGGATCTGCATCAATGATGTCACTCAAAAATTCCACATAACTAGAGTGTATCCAAGGTCTCTTACTTTCTTTGGAAGTATCGTCATACTTTTCTTCATCTTGAATTATGTCTTGTGCCCAAGATGGTATTCATCTCTCAAGTTTTATCTACCGCTCTCTTTAGGTCATATTGCGATTCTTATGTTCTTCTGAAGTAATTTATTTCATCACAATGTCTCTGACCCTGGGAGCTTCAGGTTCATCTTCATGTATGTTTATTTGAGTGATTCTTCTAGTTGAACTATCATCACTTGTTCTTCGGAACAAGGCTCATCCTTCTTTTCTTGTAGGTGATTGTTCACAATATTTCCTACAATTAAAATAAATCATTTGCATGGTTAGAAACATTTCATAATCTTCAAGAAAAATTCATATTGGAAAATTCTTATGCATCAAGATATAATCATGCAACTGTTTTATCCAATACAACATTCATTCGTATCCCATATACACATGGAATATTTTTAGATTCCTTCCATATCTACCATAAGATTATTGAGATTGTGCACTGATCCCAATATGTCAGCAAAGAGGTTTCATCCTAGATAAGTAGCAATGGAATGTTGTATAGAACCATAGGCCACTTACCCATCACATGCATGTTAGTAGTATATTGTTCATTAATGCAAAAATTCTATCATGCATAATACATTTCCTTGAACATAGATATGTACACAACTAAACAATCTTATTTAAGAAACTATATATATAGGAAATGGGAATTCAAATACTTATCTTTATGTGTTGGTGGGTGGACTCCTTCTTGATAAGAATAATTGGAGACTTCTACTTCATCATCTGATTTTGGGAACCTATCTTTGTTTGTTTGGTGGGTGGAATCCTTCTTGATCCTTATGTACTTGCAAGAATCACAAGGGGTTCACTAGAAAGGCAAATATCATATCATGTCCATTCATATTGGGGGTTTGAATACTCCTAAGAACCTCAAAAGTATATTGTATTGTATTAAGGGGTGAAGGGGAATTTTTAATTTGACACAGTAATATAAATATTTGGGGCTATTTTATTTGGGTGAGATGAGGAATAAACTCATAGGATTGATTCATATATATACATTCTTTTCCATATATTTGGAGGCCTCCCACATACACCTATCTTCCCACCAATTCCTCTTATTTATCACACAAGGTTTATCCTTATCAGATTCCTCATTGAATCCTCTCAGTGACCTAGTCTTGGAGAACAAGTAAGAACTATGAAATATTTTGTCTTGGAATGTGAATATCCATGCTCCCCTAGAATGGATTACAGGCTTTGATTGGATCCTGGATTACTGATTTTTTTTAAATATTAGCCTGTTATATGTGTGTGTGTGTGTGTGTGTGTGCATGTCATATAGAATGTTTTTGATATTTTTTTTAAAAATATTTATGTTAAATAGAGTCTTATGTAATGTTAAGTAAAGTTAAATTTAAAAAGTGAGTGTATACCAGATGGTTAATTAAGGTAGACGAAATTTAGCACAATACATAAGAAACATTTCATTAGGACTTAATTTTTTGTCAATGGATTGTTTCAAGTTTTTAAAACATGTTTAAAATTTTCTTAATACATTTTTCCCATGAATCAATATTATTTATTTGTTGTAGTTTATTCTTAGTGAAAATCACGTGTTTGTTCACATATTGTCTCAATAAATAAAATATAATGAAATGTAGGGAATTCCATCCATGAAAGGGTTTCAATTTTACAATTTTATGGAGTTTAATTTGTTAAGATTATACAAAACATGATCTCTCTATCACTATACTTGTATTTACATGATATCAAATTGGTTGATTGGCATGTTGTGGTGTGAAACATCTACAATTGTCATATTTTCTAAGCATTGGAATGACTAATGTACTATGAGTATTTTACATTATTTGTTACATTGATCTCTTGAATGAGTTTCCTTTTACAGATTTATCCTTGCCCATTACTTTTTTGTTGGGTCTGCCACTATCCAATGCTACAAAATGATTAGTCGCTCGTGCAATCCTGGTGGGATCATTATTATCATTATACTATTATTTTGTTTAACATCATTTTTTCTTATAATAAGATGTGTTAGGGCTCCTATTTGTTATATATTTATAATTTGATATAAAGGAGGTATTCAAAATGGGTCAATAAAAATGGATACCTACAATATATGGTGAAAGTAGGGGTTTTCTTAATTGGAAAGGTATATTGAGAAGGGGGTTCAACAATACTATTTTAGAAGGAATTTTCCAATATTTTATGAAATTAGGGACATTCTTTAATATCCCGTGAACAATCATGCTATGTAACAAGTTCACTTAGGGAGACCCCTGTGGCAAGAATAAATGGA
Organism: Pseudotsuga menziesii; assembly: GCA_001517045.1. NCBI lineage: Eukaryota > Viridiplantae > Streptophyta > Pinopsida > Pinales > Pinaceae > Pseudotsuga > Pseudotsuga menziesii. The sequence goes on from LPNX011223459.1 coordinate 830,621, forward strand.
GCCTTATACTTCCTCATTTCATTCTAGGAACCTGTGTACTAGTTCTAATGCCACTAACTACATTCCTTCTTATATAAATAATGATACGGATAAGAGTATGATCTTTGTCTTCATTAGTAGAATTTAGATTCTTTATCACTTGAGGAATATTCCTTTTCTTCTCTGTATCTTTTATTAGATGGTTCATCATCTTCAATAGTGTGAGCATGATGTATTTTCTTGTTGGACTTCTTGTTCAAGGATCCTCTATTTCTAGGACAATCTCCGGAATAATGTCCCTTCTCATCACAAGTGTAGAATCGAATGTTTGGAAGGATATCTTTTTAATTCCTTTTTTCTTATGTTGTGATGATGGTCCTCCTTATTTCTTTGATTTCTTCTTGGACTAAACTGTGAGATATTGAACTTTAGTTTCTCCCATCTTCTCTTGTTATGAGTCAATCTTCTTCCTGTGTGTATTATTCCCATATTCTGCTGAAAGAGATCACATTACTTATTTCACATATTCCTTGAATGTATGAATCCCATGATCTTTGGATTCCATTCACGGTGGTCATAACAAGCTCTCCTTCTTCCATGTTCTCTTTGATTAATTTAAGTTGTTCCTTGATTTGAGAAACCTTTGTGAAATGAGACTGCATGGTGTATGAGTTCTGTATCTTCACATTCTTCAGCTGGTTCCTCAATGTCATATTTTTTTATATTATTTCCTTTGTATAAGGTGGTCATTGTATCTCCTTGGGAGTCTGAAAGGATGATACATGTGAGTTCCAATGGAGATGGAAACAATCCTCCTAGATTTGACTAATTCCTTCTCATGCATTGTCGTCATCTACCTTTGGATCCGCAACTTTGTGTTTGTCATATTTCACTAAGTCATGCTTCTTCAGGTATGAGAAGAACTCTATACTTCCATGCTCAGAGGTGATCAGTTACTTCAATATTGTTCTCAAGCTTATTATTGTTTGTCATCATGATAAAAATGAGAACCTCAAATAGAAATAGAGAGGATATAACTTACCAATCATATTGCTTCAGCTTGATGCTTTCTTGAAAGATTTTTTGGAAGACTTCTTCTAGTGGAACTAGGGTTTGATAAAGAAACCATAATTTTTTAACATAGGTAACTTTCATATCCGATTGTATAAAAATATGTTCCTCTTCAAGGCGAGCTGAACAACATACTCATTTTCCCAAAACTATGGACATAATTGCAAAATATATGATGCCCTAGTTTTCTCCAACAATAGTGTTAGGTAAAAAAATTGAAGATCCACAAATTTAGAAGCTTCTTTCATAGATATATGCACCCACCTAGTGTGTGTTTTATATTCCTCCTTTTTCAACTGATCGGTGGAAGGAAGTGCACGGAACAGGAAGCCCTATTTTTCTCCAATTTATTTTACATAATTGGTTGATATTGATTCTATTATATCTCCAAAATTCCTACTCCTATGGGTCCAAAAGTTTGTCTTGACATATCCTGATTTGTCTTCGTTTTAACCCCACAAGTTATAGTAGAATTGGATTCTCCAAGTGGGACTTATGCAAATTTTCCCAAAGTGACTTCTTTAAGAACTATTCATCACAATGAACTTGTATGGACTACCACCTGTCACTGTTTCATCTTCGGGGTATAAAAATCTAATCCCAAAGCTACATTCCATTCCATATCTACAACATCTTATCATTAGAGGAAATTTGGGGTCCAAAATGGGCCTTATAAGAAAATGTGCCAATAATAAATATTTTGAGTTGGAATTCAAGAACGAATAGAATTTCAATAAAATGAGTCAACCATAATGGTTGAATTGACATATTTGTCATAGAAGAAAACTAATTTTTTTGTTCATATTTTTGATATATCTCCCTGAGTTTTTACTCAAATTCCAAGCGGGAGAGCTCGTTTGATGTGGAATTTAATTCCGCATCCAACGAGTACCCACATTGCATACTTTTGATAGACCCCACTTCCCCAAAAACAATAAATACCTGAAAAATATGATGATGACATCATCATCACATTTTTCAGGTATTTATTCTTTTCGGGGCAGCAGGGTCTGTCAAAAGTATGCAGTGTGGGTACTCGTTGGATGCGGAATTAAATTCCACATCCAACGAGCTCACCCACTCATAATTTGAGTAAAAAAATAGGGAGATATGTCGAAAATACGAACAAAAAAGGTAGTTTTTTTAATTCTTCCTCCAAAATTAATAACTATTATTTTTTATTATTTTCCTTAGGAGGCCCATTTTAGACCTCAAATTTCCTCTAATGGAAATTTGATTTGGACCTTCCTAGACCGAGATATACTAATTGTCCCTATGCCACTTGTTTATGATTGTATTCTGGAGGAGGTTGGAAGCATGATTTGGAGGAATCATATCTCCTAATGTATGGAGAATCTATGGATAAAAATTTCAAACATGGTAAACTGGGATTTCACCTTCAGCCTTTCAATGTTTTATTCTTTTAGCGTTTTCAAGCATTAAACACTAATCTTCAGTAGCTTCCATTGTAGTAGTGTTTTGGTTGTACAAAGGCTTCGTTTAGGGTGGATATGATACCATGTTAAGATTTCAATGGTTATACAATATATAATAACATGTGTTAATAAAGACAATTGTTAGTTGCATTAAGTTCACAAGAATTTATCCATCACTTACTTTCATTTGGAAAAATCATACACAGACTTTTCTATTCAGAAATAACGACACTCTCATGGGGACGATGGGGCTCAAGGGAGATTTCCCCCTTGTGGCTTCCCTGGCGCAATCTGGTGCATAAAATCACTATCATTTTTCATCTCTATGGAACCTATAATTCCCACTCAAAAACCTGTTGAATTTTTCTATTTCGTTGAATGTTCAGTTTTCCTCCAATCAGGTTTCTTTCTCATGTGTCGGCACAATTTTCCAAATTTGTCTGATACGTATCGACAAATTTCACCATTTTCATACGATTGAACCTTCGGCCATGTCAGAAAAAATTCATAATTTCTTTCGATCGAGTCTTTTTCTGCATTAGAAAAATCTCAAATTTCCTTTCAATCAACCCTTCCGTTGTGTCGAAAAAAGTTTAGGATTTCTTTCGATCGAGGCTTTCATCGGGTTGAAAAATGTTCAAAGTTTCTTTCGATCAATAATTTCGCTATGTCAAAAAAATTTCATAATTTATTCCGACTGATCCTTTCACCATTTTGGAAACTTTCCACTTTTCACACAATGAATTTCAGCTAAAACATCCAAATTTTTCCAATGTTCTCAGCCGACATATCGACAAAATTCACCAAATTCTGTCGATTCCAACACTTATAGAATTTTTTTGTCTTCTTCTGCTATGGATGAAATTCAGCCTTTCCTGCCAATGCCATCGGGTCAAATCGACATTTTGAGTTGATGCATCTCTACGATCTTCATCGACCACATTTGTCTCTTCTCACCAACATCATCGTTGCTTCCCCATCGGCTTCCTTTTGACTTTTTCGTCGACGCTATCAGCGCAATTCGGCTAAATTTATTGACATTGTCACTGTGATCCATGTTGGATCCCTTTATCCAATGGAGCCTATGTATTAGCTTAACTTTGCTTTTCACTCCGACACTGCCATTGCAGCTTCATCGACTTAACTTAGCCAACCTAGCTGACATATCGACTTGGCTTCATATTTCTCAGCCGACATAGGAGAATACTCCAACACTTAGAAAAATTTGAATTTTTTATCTACCTCTCTACATAGAGGTTGATTATTCCTTTTCCAGCTTCTTAGATTGGCCCATTGAGGCCCAAAGCTGCAACACGAGCTCTGATACCACAATGTCACATCCCCTCCCATCTACCCGATAGGGAATGTGACCATAATGCTATCTAATCCAGAAATTTGAAGTCCCATGAACATGATAATAAAATGCATTGAACATAAACATAAATAGATGCATAATGCAATCTATAGTGGAAGAAAATTCAGTGAATCATTCAACATGTTCATCATATTTCATTAGGAAAATTCAAATGCAGAGATTAAATACAAGAGATACTCATCTTGGAAGAATTTTGTCCCACAACCAGCTATGTCATTGCAACATTCCATCCAACCATAGGCCAGTGCGCTCATAAAACTATCAGCAACACTTTCACCCTCGAGCTAGGAAATATTCCTGTAAGGAATAAGGGAACACTAGCAGACTCAGACATAGCCAAGAATATATCAAAATTCAGCCAAGGAAAACTACAATTTTGGTTTATCAGGTTGCAAAGGAGATGGAAAGATTGAACTACTAAGATAGTGAGCTCAACCATAGATCTATGGACACTTGCACTAGATATGGATTGGCTTCTAAAAAATCTACACACCCAACACAAGGAATCACCCCCTTCTCTTGTACACAGTCCCTCAAGCTATGCCTTCCATTCTAGTGCTATTCAGGGTGTGCAAAGAAGAAAACCAGCCCCTATAGATCTGTCTGTGAGGTTCCTTCCTACACTAGGTTTATCAAGCTAGTTCAGAACCCATTTCCACTCCAACCAGTTCATACCAAAACAAAATACGCATAAATAGGAAATACAAGTTATGGGATTGATGGAAAATACCATGGGAGCCAAATTCGATAGTGGCAATTGGGGAAAAACGACCCAACCTATGCAATTCATTTCAAAAACATGTTGTGGCTTCACATGGGCCAAAACGTCTCATCAAACACCCATAAATCGTGGTATCTTCCCCAATCCACTGGGAATTACCAAAAATGATCCTCCAGCCATGGGAGAAAATTGGGAAGACTACAAAAAACGTGCCTAGGAAAATTGAAGATGGAGGACTAAGGAATAGAACGTCTACGTGAAGAAAATCTGTTGCATGAGAGTGAGGAAAATATACTGTGTGGGTGAGTAATGCATATCCTTTCTTCCACGTGATGGATAATGGATGAGAGATATCCCATTGGGCATGTGTTTGGTCAAAGGCTTACGGACCTGCCTAGAAATGATGGCTCCTTCCAATTCTACAATTTCCCATACCTCCCAATCCCCAAGGCAATAACTGCCCCAACTAACTCCTTGGAGAATTAAGTGGCTGGTTGAATAAGACAATAAGGTGGTTGACAGCTTGATGGGCTATCCCATATACATTTGGATTTTCCCCATGGGCTGAGAGGTTGAATATCCCCTCACTATCCTTAGCAAATCATGTCTCCATCTCATTAATTGTTGCATTGACATAGCTAGTTGTGGGTATTTTAATTAAAGTGCATATGTACATGATGTCAAAAAATTATAACATTCCTAGCTAGCACAATATACCATCAACATTGATTTTAATCGCCGAAACATAAAACACTAAATCGATGGCGGGGATTTTTCCTTGAGCTCCACACCATGATTAATTACAATATATACATCATATACATTTTTAATACAAATGTGATGAAAATAGAGGGGTTACACACACACTTATCTTGCTTGGTATTTTTACTTAGCAAATGACATTAGAAACTTTCACTTATTTGGGATATGTGGATGGCACTAGTCATGGCTCTCAGAACATGATTCTACCACATGGGTAATATTCACACCTGGAAATCAAGTTCTTATATCAAGATGCTCTTTCCGTGGACTTGCGACCAATAATGTTGCAGAGTATAGCCTGACCATTGAGCTTCTAATTGAGGCTAACACCCTTGGCATCCAAGGAATTATTTTTAAACTAGAATCGCAACTTGTGGTATCTCAGCTAAATGGTCAGTATCAGGTTCATGATCCTATAATGTTTAGAATTTTCCTACGAATACATATTCTAGAACGTAATTTTGAATTCATTGAGTACATTCATGTTCCTAGAAGTTTGAATAGTCTGGATTATTCTTTAGCTAACTACGTATTTGATTGGCATTTTTTCATACATAATTTCGATAAAGCAAGCATGTAGATTGAATTCATGGATCAGTAATTTAGAAAATCATTTAAAGCATAAGTAAAATATGAACTAACATTCTTTTGTATAGAGTAAAACTGATTACATCATAACCCAAAAAGTGTGTTTAAGTTCAGGACATTTTGGCAGTAACTTTGCACACACAAAAAAGAGTAGTATAACACTTTCTCCTTTTGTACTTTTTTTCAAGATAAAAAAAATCCAAAAAAAATCATAAAGATTTGGAATATATGGAAAATTCAAAAACCTATTTGGATTGTTTCAACTTCTAGATCCATCATGAAGACTCACCTACAACTGACAAATTATTGAATAATGGTTCATGGCTTCTGAAGTATATCCTTGAAGGAGGCGCTTCCTACAAAAAGGGGTAAAATATGAGTATTTTACTTATCTTTTTTATATCCATTTGAATGCTAGGATAATGCACACTCATTTATGATATTTTAGATATTAAATGCACATGTTGAGCCTATTGTCTCACTGAATGATTGGGTTATGATTAATTTTTTAGGATTCTGGAGAACTTGACATGTTCAAACTATTTGATTCAGGTTGTTCAATATAGACTATGATTCATGGTGTTTTATTATTTTGGTATTTTTTTAGAAGAATCAGTCTAAAGTAAAACTACTATGCCTTTGTCCTACTTGTACATGATCCCATATTGGATAAAAACCATAGTTACTTGGTTCTATTTTTCTATTTGTCAACACATAATCCTTCTTTAAATAGCCTTCCTATGGAGGGAACATCTGAAAGAGTGTGCACAACTAGCTCATACCCTATTTGAAGTATGTATCATTTCCTTTTCCTAACCCATTCCATTGAAATATAGGTATATTCCCATGAAACACTCATTACCTCTTATGTACTATATCATTCCTTATTCATTTTCCAAGGTAATAAATGAAAAGGTACTAAAAAATAAAAAATGCAAAAATAGGGATTACTGAATCTATTCATAATTGATCATGGAGAAAATGGAAATATTAATTCCTAGTCACCCTTGGACACAAAACATATCCCTACATCATTTAGAATTACACCATTTACATTTTCCTTAGGAAGTTGTACTAGTAATTTGAACATATATCCACCAATAGGTTATCCTTCCTATCATCTATGGAGATTACATTAATTCATCTGGAATTGGCGAATTTCACAATGGTTGGTTACTCACGGGGGGTGCACTCAGTGAAATTGTTACATAGCGCAATTTCTCATGGGATATTAAAGAATATCCATAATTTCACAAAATATTGGAAAATTCCTCCTAAAATAGTATTGTTGAATTCCCCTCCCAATACACCTTTCCAATTAAGAAAACCCCTAATTTCACCAGATATTGTAGGTATCCATTTTTATCGACCCATTTTTAATAAACACTTTATATAATATTATCAAGTTGTAAAAAATAGGACCCCTAACACATTTTACTATAAGAAAACATGATGTTAAACAAAATAATAGCATAATGCTAATAATGATCCCACCGGGATTGCACAGGTGACTAATCAATTTGTAGCATTCGATAATGGAAGAATCAACAAAAAAGTAATGAGGAAGGATAAATGCATAAAAGTAAACTCATTCAAGAGATAAATGTAATAAAGAATGTAAAAGACCCATAGTCCAATAGTCATTGTTGGTGGAGAGATTTACCACCATACACACTCATTTTGCTCAATTTGGTCTAGTTAAAACACTATCCTAAGTTTTATTGACTTAATTGACATCAGAGGAGCACTAGATGACATTAGCTAGATCACACCCACGCCTACCTTCAATCAAGGAGGATAACTTATCCTTCTCCTACATTCAGGGAGGCTAACTAGAGCACTCTGGGGGTGATGTGAGTGTCATTAATGCCCCATATTGCTAACTTATGGTTACAATCAGTTAAAATGAGCATTGAAGGTTCCTTCCTTCAATAAAATTGATTATTTATTGATTATTTACTTAACTGGAGTCAACAGGGGTTCCTCCAACCACTTCTGATGTTTAGTTACACTTTAGTTAACCTCATCGAGGTTCATTGGAGTCATTGATGAACTACCACTTGTTGGTTGGTTTTCTATGACATGTGTTTGACCTACTTTCAGTTAGACTCAGTCATTTATTGCACTCTGACTTCAGTCAGGGATTAGTTGAGTCAATTAGGGTTTTGATCAGTGGTTAACTTGAGTGTTGATTGTGGCTTACATTCAGTTAAGCTAGACTCACTCATTCAATTGGAATGACCTCCTTGGGAATTCGAATTGCTTTGTCATTCATGGTTTGCAGCATGATCTTGTATTGTATTACTCATTCTTTCTATGAATATACAGAGCAACTACTCATTTTGTAGCACAATTACACCATTTTCATCTCTTACTGTCATTAATATTTGATGAGACTGTGTTTAGTCCCTAGATTACTGTCACAGATTAATAATTGCAATGCTTAGAAAATATGATAATTGTAAATGTTTCACACCACAACATTCCAATCAACCAATTTAATATCATGTAAATACAAGTATAGCGATAGAGATATCATTTTTGTATAAGCTTAAGAAACTAAACTCAAAACAAATTCAAAATTGAAACCCTTTCATGGATGGAATTCCCTACATTTCATTATATTTTATTTCTTGACACAATATGTTAACAAGAACTTGATTTTCATTAAGAATAAACTACAAAAAATAAATAGTATTGATTCGTGGGAAAAATGTATTAAGAAAATTTTAAACATGTTTTAAAAACTTGAAACAATCTATTGACAAAAAATTAAGTCCTAATGAAAATTTTCTTATTTATTGTGCTAAATTTCATCTACCTTAATTGACCATCTTGTATACAATCACTTTTTAAATTTAACTTTACTTACCATTACATAAGACTCTATTTAACATAAATATTTTAAAAACAAATATCAAAAACATTCTATTTGACATGCACACACATAGTATATATATATACAAAATATTAAAAAAACAGTAATCGAGGCTCAAGTCAAAGCCTGTAATCCACGCTAGTGGAGAAAGGGTATTAACATTTTGAGCCAAAATATTTTATAGTTCTTACTTGTTCTCTAGGAATAGGTCACTGAGAGGATTTCATGAGGAATCCGATAAGTAACAACCTTATGTGATAAATAGGAGGAATTGGTGGGAAGATAGGTGTATGTGGGAGGCATCCAAACATATGAAAAAGAAGTTATATATATATATATATATGAATCAATCCTACGATTTTATTCCTCATCTCACCCAAATAAAATAACCCCCAATATTTATATTACTGTGTCAAATTAAAAAATACCCTTGACCCCTTAATTTGAGACATATATTTTTGAGGTTTTTAAAAGTATTCAAACCCCCAATATGAATGGATGTGATATGATATTTCCCTTGCTAGGGAACCCCCCATGATCTATTCAAAAAGAATTTAGATTTTTCTGTATGGAAGTATGAGGAATTAAATTCATATGACACATCAATAATAGAACACAAAATTCCTCTCAATCTAGGAACAAATCCTTTCAAGCAGAAGCTCAACTAATCATATTTTTTACTGCCCATTATAGAAAATGAAATAAGGAAATTGTTAGATTCAAAAATATTAATTCCTTTGAGATATTCTTGACGGGTTGCTAATATTGTTCTTGATAGGAAAAAAGTGGATAAATAAGGTTGTGTGTTGATTTCAGAAGCTTAAACAATTTTTTTTCTCTAAAATATAACTACCCTCTACCCAAAATGGATCAAATTTTGCAGAAAGTGATAGGAGAAAACATAATTTCTATGAAGGATGGTTTTTTAGGATATAATAAGGTTCCCATGAGTAAAGATGATAGGAATAATAAAAAATTCACTAACCCGTGGGGAACATTCATGTATGATAATATGCCATTTCGGCTAATGAATGCATGATCCACTTTTCAACATGCAATGGACATAGCGTTTGTGGGAGATACTGATAAATTGATATTTGTTTACATTTAAGATGTGACTTTGATTTCAAATACTGATGATGAACATTTATATGATTTAAAGGAGACATTCAAGAAATCAAGAAGGTATGGTATTTCCCTAAATCCAAAGAGGTATAGGTTTTATTTGCAAGAGGGAATGCTACTAGGACACATTGTACTCTAATATGGGGTAAGAATTGACCCTAAAAGGGTAGTAGCAATTCAAGCATTAAAATATCCAAGAAATAAAAAGGAGGTGCAATCATTCATGGGTAGGATAAAATATTTGAGAATATTTATTATGAATATGGCTAAGTTATTGAACAACATTACCAACATGATAAAAAAAAATTAATGAGGTGAAATCAACCAAAGAATCAAAATAACATCCTAACTCACTAAAAACATCCATAGGAGAGGAACGAGTGTTTATTGACCCTAATTATTCAAATCCTTTCCTCATATTCTCATTCGCATGTGACACATAAAAGTGGAATTGTACTATTACAAAAGAATGAAGATGGTCATCAACAACCAATAACCATTTTCAGTAAAGCTCTCAGAGTTGTTAACTTCAAATACAATTTAATGGAAAAAAAGATTATGCAATGGTGAAAGCATTGAAGTAATTTAGATGTTGTGTTACATTTAGAAATTATTGCTTATGTCCCACACACAGTGGTAAAGGATATTCTTTGCCAGACTGATAGTGAAGGAAGGAAAGGAAAGTGGATGACTAAAATCCAAGAATATGACCTAGAAATAAATCCAACCAAATTAGTGAAAGGACACTAGCCAAACTGCTAGGTGAATCAAACTACAAAGCTTTATATATGAATTTGATTGGAGAACCGTCAGAAGAAGAAAATTTGAAAAGTGTAAAGGAAGCACAAGATGTTACAATGAGAGTTCACCCAAAATTGTAGAAATTAGAGTGGTATTAAGGCATTGTCTATTATTTTATGAATTTGCAATTCCCAGACCATCTATCTAAATCCCAAGCTAGATCTCTAAAGTTGTGTGTAGAGAAATATTGTATACTAGATGGGTACCTTTAATAGAAATACCCTCAAGGAATCTTGTTGAATTATTTTATTAAATATGAAATTGAAGTGATTATCATAAGAACTACATAAAGGAGTTTATGGAGGCCACCGTCTAAGGAAAACTACTACATATAAGGTATTAAGAGATGGGTATTACCAGACAAATTTGTTTGAAAATACAAATCGATGGTAAGACCATGCATTGCATGTCAAATATTTTCAAGTAAACAAAAGTTGAGGCCACTACCTTTAAAGCCTATTTTAGCTACAACGCCTTTTCAACAGTGGGGTTTGGACTTCATTGGGGAAATAAATCCTAATTACAGTGGAAAACATAGATGGATTCTCATTTCCACATATTATTTCACCAAATGGGTTGAAGTTATTCTTACTATATTATCAAATGAATATGTGATCATCAGGTTCCTAGAAGAAAACATCCTATTAAGATTTTGTTGTCCAAAGAAGATAATCATTAACAATGGACCAACATTCAAATTTTTCAAAGTGATTGATTTTTTCCAAAAAATGGAATAGTTATCTTGGTAATTCTACAACATACTACCCACATGGAAATGGACTTGCAAACTCATCTAATAAAATTCTGTTGAGGATCATTAAAAATATGGTGGCACAAAACAAGAAGCGCCCATGGGATGTAAATCTTAAGTATGCCTTATGAGCACATAGAAATAGTGTCAAGATATCACTTGGAACCTCCCCTTTCCAACTAGTATATGGAAATTAAGAAATTTTACCTATACAATTGGGACTTCCAATCCTCAAATTGGTTCAACATGAAACTGAATAACTAGATAACATGGTTATGAGGGTTATAGTATGAATTGATTGAATTACAGTGAGAAAGGGATATAGTCAGTATGAATGTATAGGAACATTAGAGGAATATCAAGGATACCTTTAAGAGGATATCCATAGAAAGGGACTTCCAACCATGATATCTAGTCTCAAAATTGAGTGCCAAAAGAGTCGATAGAGGAAAACATGGAAAATTTGACAACTCGTAGATAAGACCATATCTGATCTCTCCAGTTAAAGGAAAAAATCCTTATATTCTGGCTGACATGGATGGAGAGGATATAGAAAACCATGTCAATGGCAAGATTCTAAAATGTTTCCTGATTTAATGAATCCAGGTTCCATTATTTTTGTAAATAGTAGAATACAAGCATTTCAATTTCATGCTTTGTTTTAATTACACCATTTTACTTTACAATGTTTGTAAATATGTTGGAATAAATAACCTCCAAGCACAAAAGAAGTGTCAAGAAGTGAATCCATAGCCCAATATCCAAGGCACAGGTCTAACAAAGTTCTCACCACCCTGTGTAACTGTTACGTCCCATACCTCAATCTGACCAAGATGGAACATGAATTGATTTAGGCTCCCCATATTTCTCCCAATAACCATAATTATGAATTCTTAACAACAATAAAAATGTGTGTGTATCTGTAGCATCAAAATACACACACATATATGATGCATATGAAAAATTAATTGTTACATGCATATAAATAAATATCATTACACTCATAAACAAAAGAATACGTATATTTAACCAAAGAGATCCAAGAAAATTATTATGTAAGAGCAACTTTCCACTTAGCCGTAGGCACTCTGTCCAACATATAATTTTTTTGGTCTCAAACTCCACCCCCAAGATGGGCTACGAGGCGACCAGTAGGGTGAAGGGAACACCTACAATATTACCTCTCTCATCCCACAACCCCTGCTTCTCACATTGATTATCCAAAACTCATACAGAGATCTCACTCAACCATCACAACCAAAATACTCCTTCCATATTCCCCACACAACATAAGGAAGGAATTCCCCTTCAGTGATCCATAGTTCCCTTAGGGAATCCAACCCTTATAGTTCTTACCAGTGTGTTCAATAAGTTCTCAATCTATTATATGGTGTTAGCGATTCTCCAGTAGTGTTAAATATGGCCTCTCAAGAATCCATAGGTAGAAGAACTCAATGGGTAAGGGTTCCTAGATTTCCCAACCTCTCTACTCACTTATATCCATCAATATCCCCTTCCAAATTTTCAGCTTTGTCTCTAACTTGAATTTTTTGGGCTTAACACAGTCTAGTAATGGTCCTTAATGGTAGTAGGAAACTATACATATTTTAGGAAATCATGCATGGGCGAATGATCAAAAGGATGTTGAATCCAAGGATAAGACATGATGGTGAAAATACAACCAAGATAGCTTATAACCATAGGATAAAAGGATTATTTACATCTAACATAACTATCACCACCCCCATGCTTCAATATCTACACAAAGTGAATTTCCCCACTAACCTCACACATGCATTCAATGATTGGGTGATAGTCAAAATGGAATTAATTGGCTAATTTAAGGAACATGGAAAATTTTGGTTGAGTTCTACGGTAGACACTTGGCAACATAGGATTTAGTTTCCCTATAGGCCTCATTTCATTTTCTCCTCTGGTGGAATCATAGCCCCTCTAGTTATCTTTACATAGCCATCTTGAACCATTTTACTAATTTCCAACATAATATTTACATACATTTCGAAGTGGCATGATAATCCGATCACATGGTCCAAATAAATATATATACATCATACATGCCTATCAATTCACTAATCGATCCTTGCCATTGAAAAATGTACAAGGAATTCATACTATCATAATTACATGATTTACATAATTTTGGTTAAATACATTCCAACTCAAAATTGGGGGTATTACAGTAACAAGGCACACTCCCCATGAAGCTGATGTTAGTACAATGATTTTTTTAGGCCCCCTCAAGCCCTCAAAATTCCTACTATATAAGTTAGGGGTCATCCTAGAGGCTCTAAAACATGAATATATTTGGCGAATTGGTCATATCAAGTGACTGAGTGATGAAATCCAGGCGTTAGCTTGAAAGAAGTGGAGGACCTTTGATATGAAAGGATATAGTGAATCAGATGAATAGTGCTTAGCATAATTACAGGGTTGATATGAAATAAGGAGATAAAGAAGATCGACAGGTCAATGGATCAGATCAAGGGTCGAGATTAAAGCGCCTATGATGAAGTGAGGGGTAAACAAAATATGAAAATTAGTGATCACTTTTGGAAAACATAGATCTAATATGATGGTGGAAACACATAGAGACGCCATCAATTGCATGTACAAAGAATGGGCCTGCACAAAGAAATAAACTTCTCGATATGTGTGGCCTATTTTTATTGGCCACACATCCTTAGGGATATTTTGGAAAACCACTTAGTGAGTGAGCATTATCTCCCTAGAAATCCAGGGTGGCTTCTAGTAAAAAATAAAGTATGTGGTGCCACTATCAGTCTAATTCATCATGTTCAGTGACATCATTCAGGTCGAGTCATCCTAGTGTCACAGGTCATGCCACACCCCCCCTCAACCATTAACACATTGCCAAATGTCTAATTTTGAATATGTGAAGATGTTAAAATTCTTTTTCATTTGTCTGTCATGTCTCTATCATCCAAGCCATCTAGAGCACTAGTTGGTAAAACCTCCTAAACACGCATACTCCTAGCAGCCTATCTAGTCATATATTTGTCCATCTAGTTAACCTCCATGTTTTTAACTAGGTAATTTGTCCTTTTACCCAACAACATTCACCATTTAATGTTGCAAAAACATTTTTACCCTAAATTGTAAATTGGGACAATCCAACTCCTTAACCTATAATTTCACCATCAAAATGTCTCAATTAATTCTAAATCAATTCCAAAACCTATTTCATTTCAGAATGTGGCCATTTTTTACCATCAAGGTTATATTAAAGACCCAACATTAACACATTTTGACCTAAATTAAACATTAAATAAGGCATGAATCCTTAATTTCTAAAACCACACCCTTATAAGTTCCTAGATTCTGTTTTATCCAGGTCAGTATATCCCCTAACCATCTATTTCCCTGCATTTATGGTTTGGTGTTTGGCCTATTACTCCCCAAATCAAAAGATAATAATGTCCCACTACTACATATGGCTCAATTTTCCCATGAAAGTTTGCCACAAAAAGTTTAAAATGTTGTTTTTGTGGAAAAATAGTTTGATTTCTTGGAAAAAAATGGAAAATTTCCCCAACGTTCGTCACTACAGTGACGTTCTTGAAATTTCGTTGCTATTTCGATCAACGTTCGTTGCTATTGCGACGAAAGTTCATGAACGTCGCTATAGTGATGAAAGGTGAAGAACATCTCTATAGAGACAAAAGTGTCAATGTTAAGGGTTGCAATCATTGTTAAGGACTAAGGATTAAAGATATTTGTTAGGGATTAAGGATTAAAGTTATATGTTATAGGTGTTAGGGGTTATGAATTCATAGTCATAAGGGTTAGGGTTTACATGGATTTAATGATATATTATTAGTAATATGGGTTGGTGGTAAGTGGATATAGGGGATAAAAGTGATATGAATTAGGTATTAGTTGTTCCATAAAGGGTTAAGAGGGATAGTGGTTATTATTATTACTATTAGGTGTTAAAATTAATAAGGTTTAAGGATAAATATTACGAAGGATAGTGGTTATGGCTATAAGAGTTAGGTGTTGTGAAAAAACATCTTCAAGGATTGGAGTTATAAATTTATATGTATTAGTGGAAATATATTATATGAATTAAGAATGTTGTCCTATAGGAGTGAAGTTGTTATATGGGATAGGAATTAGACGATGTAAATCTAGAGTTAGAAATAAGGGGTTTATTAAATTGCTAGATTCTAGATGTTTTAAATGTTAGACTTTATATGAATTAGACATTTTAATAGTTAGTGGTTACATGAGGGGTTATAGGTCATATGTGTTATCACAATCATATATTAGGGATTATAGAGTTTCTATTAGTGGTACATTGGTTATGGGTTATAATGGTTATTAACGTGGGTGGTTGTAGGGGTAAACGAGTTGTGACAAATAGGGGTTAGAGATTATTTCTGTTGAGAGTCATATGTGTTAAGGTTTTAAAGTTTTATGAGCTATAAGGTGTTAAGTATTATATTTATAATAGATATGTTGGATTTTATATTGCCTACGTGTCAACAATTATAAGATTTAAGGGTTATGAGCGAGTAATAAAATTTTGAGGTTATACATATTAAGGCTTATACTAAGTGAATTATATTATAGGTTAATATAAGTTTTAGGGATAGATAGGGGTTATATGTATTAGATATTATGGGTCACATGAGCCTACAACCCTCACCAAACACTTCTAGTTATAAGATAAAATCCCTCTCCTATAAGATCAATACCCATTAAAACCTCTGTATACACTCCTTTCTATGGGGGGATTCCAACACTTGCACATATTGATATCCTATCAACTAATAATTAGAGGTGTAACTTGTAACATTAGGAAGAACACCCCCCCCCC
>LPNX011223459.1:846987-881864 GCA_001517045.1 Pseudotsuga menziesii
TTTTTTTGTTCTTATTAATTCTAACTATTATGACCATAAAAATTTAGATAAAAAATTTCCTTATAATGGCTTAGAAAATTACATTTCTAGTTTTAGAACATTAGAAAATTTTGTTTGGTTTTGACATCTCAAATGACCATTGACCAAAAATATTGTGTCATAGACCTTAAATTGTAACTCTCAATTTTGTCACACATAGTAGTCCCATAAATTATTCTCATAGCCAAAATTACTCAATATTCAAGAAAAATAATACTTGAAAATAATTGTAAATCAACAAACCTTGTTGCCCAACTATGTGCCTATGTGTGTGGTGAGGTTGATTCCTTGATGATGCGATGCAGTATGCACTAATTTTTTAGATCACACTATAATAAACTTAATATTCTTATCACCATGACAAAGGAACTTTAGGTGTTTAACTTTTTCTTAGTTACACAATGGTGTGTTTCCATTTACACCACTTTCTATTTACTTTTTGTTTATATCGTCTCCATCATCATCATCCTCCTCCTCATCCTCATAATCCTTTTCCTCATCATCACTATTTTTATCATCTTCATAGTCATCGTCATCATCATCATCATCATCATCATCATCATCATCATAATTATTATTATCATCATCAACATCATCATTAGCATCATCTCCATCATCATCCCATCATCATCATCATCATCATCATCATCATCGCCATCGTCATTGAAATCATCATCATCATCATCCTCATCCCCATCATCATCATCATCATCATCATCATTGTGTCCATCATCATCATCATGACAATCATCCTCATCATGACCATCATCATCATCATGACCATCATCATCGTCATTATGACCATCATCATCATCATCGTCATCATTATCATCATCATCACCACCACCACCACCACCATCATCATCATCATCATCATCATCATCATCATCATCATCATCATCATTGTCATTGACATTGTCATCGTCATCATCCTCATCCTCATCATCATCATCACCATCATCATCATCATAATCATCATCATCGACATAATCATCATTATCACCATCATCATCATCTTCATCCTCATCACCATCATCCTCATCATCCTCATCATCCTCATCGTCATCATCATCATCATCAACATCATCATCATTATCATCATCATCATATCATTGTCTTCATCATCATGAATGTGAATCAATGCATTATTAAAAATTCCCATTATGTAAAAATCCTTGAAATAAACTTCCATTCACTACATCTCTTCCATGTACATGGTAGTACTTTCCATGTACAAATCCCTAAAATGATGACAACGATGATGTACAAATCAGCACCATCATCATCATTGTCACCATCATTATCGTTGACATCATCATCATCATCATCATTGTCATCATCAGTAACCTGTGATCATCATCACCATCATCATCATCCTCATCGTCATCATCATTAGAATCATCATCATCACCATCATTATCATCATCATCATCATCGCCATCATCATCATCATCATTATCATTGACATCATCATCGTCATCCTCCTCCTCCTCCTCCTCCTCATCATCATCGTGTCCATCATCATCACCATCATCCTCATCATCATCCTCATCATCATCACCATCATCATCATCATCACCATCATTGTCATCATCATCATCATCGACATCATCATTGCCATAATCATCATTAGCATCATCATCATCATCATTTCCATCATCATCATCATCATCATCATCATCATCCTCACCATCATCATCGTGTCCATCATCATCACCACCATCATCATCGCCATCATCCTGTATGTGATATTAAGTGGAAGAAACTATTAGGTAGTGAAGCACAAATCACTCATTCAAACATCAACTACTCAATGAATTAAAACCAAGAGGATACAATCAATGGACAAAGGCATCTAGAGACATCCTAGGAGGAAACCAATGAGGACATTGCTATAAGGATGTCTAACACAAGAAGTGAATGGAATGATATGAAGTCCAACTTGAGAAGAAATTATATATACTACATTGTCAAATATATCAAGTCAACAAGAGTGACTTAATGAATATGGATAGCCCAAGTGGTAAGGATGTGCTACAAAAACATTTGTTACAAATTCTTTCCCCTTTTATTCTTCAATGTTAGCTTTTCAATGAAAAACATTTATTGATGTGTTAAGGATAAGGAATTATATATGTACCAAGTGAAGGGTTAAATGGATGTTTATACAATACTAGATAAAGTGGATGCTCTATCCTCTTTGTTAAGAATAATGAAAAACAATTGTGAACATGTTTATAGACAACTAGTTGTTCCATTAAGTGGATGTTTATACAATAATGCAAGAATTGATTTTTGTAAGCTAATAAGGCAAGAACGAATATAAAAATTACATATAATAAGTCTTTAATTAACACCATCAACTGATATTTTACACATTGTATTGTTGTCATCTTCCTATCACTCCTAACCAATGTGATTGCAAGGAACTCTTTGAAGTTGAAGTCCATAATTTGAGGTTTTATTCCTTGTTATCATGCCTTTTGGTAAGACAATAAAGAGGGTAGTGGCCTGCATCAGCATGGAAAATGGATTAGACATAGAGGTATACACATTAATTGTTTTCATTAAATAACTTAAATTCCTACCCATGACTTTTGATTCCTTGAATCGTGGAGTGGTACAAAACACAACAAAGTTTAGAGCCCCGGCCCTTACTTACTCTCACTTAGAACTTTATCAAATATAACCATTAATAAACTTCTTTTGGTATTTTGGTTCTATTTAAAAGGTGGATTGTTGATACTCATACACGAAGTGAGTTGTAAGGATTCAATTGACTTAGGCCTGATTCCAATGCCCCTCGCTCCCATACATGTATGATTTCACGACCAGTGTTGGAAAAAAAATGATGCCCCGACCCAGGTTATCCTAGCTTTGCTAACTTGCTTGGTATGTAGGTAATTTTTTTAATGTTTCCCAAGTTGTGTATTATTTTTTCTTAGGTACCCAATCCTTATAATTCTTACATCTCTCAATCTTGGATTGCATGTGGATGCCCAATATTGTTATGACATAGTCTAAATAGTTTTTTATATATAATGAAGTGTGCTCCAACTGGAAAAAATACAATAGAATAGTTGCTATGTTACTCAACTGTAAAATTAATGATACACATATGACAACTTAATGTGTTCAAAATAAATTTTATTGAAAATATATTATTTTTTCTTGTAAATATTAAGGAGTACTTATTAAAAATTATAAAAATTTGACAAAACAATATTTGTTTTTTGCATTTTTTTAGTGAAAGGGTTTAGTTAATTTATACTTGTCAATTAAAGTACACTTATTTATACTTCTCTTAATTTTATAAGGACTCCAAAAATAAATGTCCTTCCGATTGAAATTAAACCAACCCTTCAATTTGATCAAACCTCGCGACATCACAATGGCGGACAAGGTAAACGGAATGAACAGGCATTAGATTGCCATAGTTCCAAAAAAACAAACAAATAGAACCCTAGTTAACTACGATGAATGATCATGGTAGTCATTAACATACTATATTGTAATCGGTCACCCTGGAGGAGTAGGTGTGCGAGGGTTGCCCTGGCCATTGCATCAGATGCTCAAAAGTTGCTCCCGTTTTCCACGCATCGATTTCGAATTCATTTTCTGGTGGGTGGTCTTCAGTTTCGAATTCATTTCTCTCTGGAAATCCTGGTTTTAGGTTTCTGATACTTTTGTCTCCTCTTATTTTTCTCTGCTATTTTTCATTCGATTAGTTCTTATTTGTTTTTAAAGGGAAATTCTGTAATGTTTGACAAGTATGATGAATGAATTAGATGCATGAGATGGAATCAATTTTTTGTCCCTGAATGTTAAAAATATGATACATTTATGATTTCTCTGAAGTGTTGCTACTCTTGAAATACACTACATGTTTAGGGTTAATTTAGTGACTGCAGTAGTATAAATAACAAATGGTTATTTTGTGAATACAGGCGAAAGGTTATAGCAGGGGTTGTTAGGGTAGGAAAGAGGAGGCCGAGGGCTGGAGTGGGTTGTCAGGGTAGGTCTTAGGGTAGAATAGGAGTGCGGCCTAGCATTTTAGGGCACTATGGAAGAGGCCAAATGCTAGGGGATGGAGGAAGATGGGACTAAAAGGCCAACATTTTTGGATTTTGAAGTTTTAAATTCTATTAAGGTTTTCTGATAAAAAATCCATACCTAAAATGAGCCTACTTCTACAACGCCAACTTCTATTAACATTTTTTCCCTTTTACCTTCCAACATGGAATTTTGGGATTGGGTACTATAACACTAGATCTCTGCATATTGATTCTATAGTACCTCTATCTCTGAAGTGTAATTGAACCATTACCTCATCATTCTGTGTATCCTTTTGTTGGGTTGGGTTCCATATTATTTTCCATAGAAGTATATCTTCTCTTCCTATTTTTTTCATGTAATTCCTTTGATATTTTCCATATATCTACTATCTCTTCCCTAAAAAACAAATACAGACTTCTATATTGCTCCATCCCCCTCACAATATACTAGTTCCTCCTCCATAATGTCAAGCTTTTGGGTTAACTTCCTCCTCACCACGATCTTATTAACTTATGATATTTGATCTTTAAAAATATTCCGAAACCCTTCTGTGTTCATCTGGATCTAGCAAAAGACACTATGCATCCTCCTTTAGTGCGAGGAGGGTGCATATCTTCCAAGTTCCAAATATATTGCTTCTCTATTTCGATATTCCAATTATTACATTGAGGGAAAAAGTTTAATCCCCAATCTGATCCCAACTTCAAAAATAATTTTTTAGACGAATGGATGAAACAAAGCTGTAAATTTCATACAAAAAATTTCAAGTTATTGGATCTTGTAAGACATTTATTTCAATGGGAAAAATCGATGATTGAACTTACCACAGGAAATGATTCCCAAAAAAAATATCCCTCCTTGAATAATGGCCTACAAATTTTTGTTTTTTTATTTAATGGATTTGGTTTACCTCTTTTTTCCATGCCTTAAAACTTGACTTGCTTTAAACCCTATTCCTTATTGATTGTTTTATAACCCAATGAATGGTTTAGCTAATTGTCCTTTCATGGGGCTAAGTTATAGATTATGTGAAGGAGGTGGTCCTAAGGGGATTCTGCTAATTGATGTCAATATAATGTAGTCAATATTTTTGTAACCACAACTAGAGCAGTTTCGATGGTTGGTCTTGAGCTTTGGACATTGCCTTAGTTCTGCTCCAATAATGATTCTTTGCATTGAATTCTGATGAATGCACACTAAGAGCTCTACTTTGTGGATGGGTACAGGTCATACAAACATGTAGCCCAATTTAATAAGGGCAAGTGAATTTCATATTTTTCCAAAAGAGGCGTTATTTCACTCCATAGAGCCCCCTTTTCATAATATGTATTTTATCCTTCCATCCATAGTACCATGACCTAAATCATGATTTTGGTTTATGGGTGATTTAAGTCTTGGAAAATAGAGGTGAAACGATTCATTAGATAAACAGATCATTATGCCATTATGCAAGGAGGGATCTTGTTTCAATTGGATTTGTTGTTTGAGGTGGTTTCTAATCATGGAGCTTTCCCCTTGAATGAAAACATTTTTAGGAACCATTAACTTAAAAAAAATTACTTGAAAGTTACAACCATGTTTTATTATATTGTGTGAAAATCTTTAATTTGAATTTGAGGATAGATTGGGGAGTTAAATTTTGATTTGTACATAGTAAATTTTGATTATTGTTTTGTATTTATGTCAGAGCACTGCCACTCTCTTGTTATTATCTATAGCCTCATTTAAGACAACATTTCCCATGTGCTTAAAAGTGCTACCACCAACCACTTGTGAAAGTGGCTCTACACCTATACCTAGTATCTAAGCATTCTGAAATCTTGTGTGAAGTATTAAGGTAAGTGGAAATATTGGTGTTTTCAATTGCAAAGCATAGGGATGGGCGAAAGGCATTGAGCAACCATTAGAATTTTTTCTTCTCCCACTCCAAAATCTTATCTTAATCTTTTTCCAATGTCATGAAGGGATTTGTGACAATGTTGTAAAATGTTATTCAAGTCTAGTGTCCCTCTAATCAGTTGAATGAATTGCCCAAAATTAACAAGAAAATTTCACTTAATTTCATCTAAAGTTAGGGTTATTGATTTTCTCTATTCCACCATTGCAGTGCATAATTGTGAATTGCATTGTGAAACACCATATGCATGTTTTTATTTCTTTCTTGGGGAAACCGCCAAGATGATTTTTTTTTCAAAAGAGAATACGTAATTTACTAAAGTTATCAAGTAATAGAATGTTACTGTAGGAGGATGGTTATTTATTGGTGGTTTTTCCATAACGAGGGTGGTTTTGCATACCATGGTTGTGATTATTGGTGAAGTAATTGAAGGCTAATACTTGATCAAGCAATTGAAGTACAATTCGAGGTGAAGTTGTCACCTGGTGTTATAGTTGATTTTACCACACATGGTTGAGCACACTTTTATGGCCTTCATTGTCCCTCTGTAGAATCTTTGGATCCCATGGACCATTATTGTACCTTTGATGTTTCCAATATCATCCCTAAAAACACCTATCATTTGTTGTACGCGACTTTTAATACCTTTCTTGTGTATATACGTGGATATTACCCTTAAACCCATGTACATCAGGATGTGTGCATAAGTCCAAATATTTTTGGAGTTTTCCTTGATGTGGATCAGAGTCACTTGTCTCTTGGCCTTCCATATGGCTCAACATCACTCAGATTTGACCTTTCATTACCCCATTGAATCACTATATAAAGAACCCCTTGGATTCATTGAAGGGGAGGAATTGAAGAGCAAGAAAACTATAGTCCATTGTTGCAGTAGCTTGCTTATACTTGAGTCTGCATCCCTTTTTTCCTTGGAGAACTTTGTGTTATTCCCAAGATTGCCTTTTCTTGTGATATTTCTATCAAGAGATAGAATATTGAGGTGGTCGAGGCCCAGGTGGAGGACTCAGTTTCTCCGGTTCGCAGACGTGCCGATAGAGGTTGTCACTTATGTAATCTCTGATTTTATTAATAGAAATATCTTTTCATGTGCAATGATGTGAATTTAAATGAATATTGAATCCATGGATGCGTTTAATTCCTTATGCATTATTTTTTATATATGCTAGAGTAGGCCTAACACTATATTATATAGCATGCTTTCCTTGTTTACTGTTTTTGAGAGTAAATTGCTAATGCAAGCGGGATTGGAAAAAGTTCAATGGGGATCTACTTCAACCGTTTGGAATAAGGTATGTTTCTTTATCCTTTAGAGTTAGATGTTTTATTTCTCTTGCATATTTGGAAGGGATTGATTTCTTCGGTTTCTCTTTTTGTTGTGGTACACCCCAATCCATAGGAATTTTTCTCCGTAGCAGAATTGGAGACTCCGCCGGGGAGGCTCCTAGTTGTTTTTTTATGGGGGTTTTCGGCATTCAATGTTCTTGTATTGATTTGATTTCTTAGTTTCAGTGTTGGGTCTAGGGCCATGATTTCCTAGTAGTGTCCTCTAGGAGTAAATTTTGTCTCAGCTAGTCCTTTTACCTTATTTTTCTATCTTTTTCTTCCTATACACGGGTTTTGTTTTCACAGTTGCGTGTGCATGCGGGTTTTCCTAGAATAGTCACGTATGTACACAAGTTTAATGAGAAGAGTCATGTATGCCATGATTGTTTTATTTTATGGAAAGATTAAGTGTTGCTAGGTGAGTTTGGATGATTGATGAGTCTTCTTTGATGCTTATGGAATCTGTACCTTCCATCTGTTTCTGACCAGAGATTCTTTTTAATTTGATTTTTGAAAATGTTTTTGTCATTTCATTTTCTATTTTTTGTTTTGAGATTAGTGCATTAGGTATCTTTTACCTTAGTAATTTTCTTGGCTGATTTATGTGAGTGGTTTCAGAGTCTGAGGGTGGTAGAGTCATATTTTTGCCTTTTATCTCATTTAATTCAAAAATACAAAAAACGTTTTTCTTTTTGCATAGTGATACATTCTTTGCATTTTGCATTAGCATGATACTTGCATTACGTTTTCTTGGTGAATATTAGTCATATTTTCATATAGGAATGATTGCATATACATTTGAAGGAAAAAATTTTGCACTTCATGTAGTAGCATACCTTGTTTTTCATTCGACACGGTGCATTTGCATTGATTGTTAGGTGTGCATTTTACTTCTTGTTGCGTCATAACATCATTAGTTGCATTAACATTTACCCTTTGAGTAATAAATCCAATTAAAATCAACACATAATAAAATGAATTACACTCTTTTATTTTCTAGGGTGCACCAACAAGACTAGGTTTTAGGGTCTTGGAATAGTTTATTGTGAGTTAATTCTCCAAGACCACTAAACAAAACAATTAGGTGTCTGTCCAGGTGAGAGTGTGAAATCCTTTATATAATTAATGTTTCTTAGGATCCTCCTCTTACAAGGGAGTTAATCACGAGGCAGTGTGAGAAATTATGATTGGGATGGCCCCTGATTGTGATTGATTAGAACCAGAGATATTTCCAGAATTGTATTCGTATCTAGGGGCCTTTGAGGTATTGGCTAGTGTGCCCTTGGGGTACTAGTTGTGCTTTCAGGATTTGGGATTTGTTACCCTACCCATATGGTCAATTATTCCCGTGACTATCCGCCTGAGCATTGATTATATGAAGCTGACCTTAGTTTCCTTACCTAGGTTATCAAGGGGGTATATCTAGAGGTTATTCTACAAGTGTCTTGGCCAGGTAGGGATCGAACAGCACAGTCGCTATATGTGTTGAATTTGAGGGCCACTATAATTGGTTACGAACCTCCACTTGTTTTGTATGGGAGTATCAAGCCTCTCCTATGTGATAAATACCTGCTTCATTTGGGAGATCACATATCCTACCCTTGGTTTTCTTATGATTTGGATTTACATTTTTAGGTGTATGCTCTGTGCATTCTAGTTTTCCTAGGGTTTGCGTAATTATATCAACTATTTTTATTTTTTGAGTCATTGTGGATTCGGGTGCGACACCCCACCGTTGTCGTCATTTAGTAGGAATTCCACCTTCCACGTCTCCTCCTCCTTTGGGAGAGAGAACCAGACTGTTCGAGCGGATTACTTCTCACTTTGATTCAAACACCATGGGAGATCATGAAGATGAGATTCCAAATATGTATTCTCCACCTCATGAGGTTGGGGAGGAAGATCCTACTAGCACATATGCTCCTTCACATGAGAATCCTTCGCGATTTGGTTATCATCCATCATTCATAGGTCGCCGGTGTTGGTTTCCGGGCGATGAGACTCACTATGAAACCACAAGCACTAGCTATGTTAGATATGATATACATGATATCCCTAAGCCCAATTCAGTATATCATGTTGAGTTGTAAATTGACCCTGTAAATACACCTGGGGGAACTCCAACTCTTCTCCATGTAGACAGGTTTGGGGGCACTAGTCATATTGCACCTTCCATCTTGGTGGTGGAGGCGTCCTCACATGCTCCTCCTAGGATGAGTGTTAGTAATCCTATTTAGATACCAGGATTGAGATGAGTGAACATTGGGAACACCACTTACATTCCTTCACATGTCCCTTTATCTTCGAATCCCATTCCTTCAAATGCATTTTTAACGACTCATCCTCCCCTTAATTAAGGTAAGACTTCAAGCCGGAATGTTTCTACTAGCCATGTTCGTTCTGCGATTGCTAACATGGTTGTATCTCAGATCTGAGTACCTCCTATTGTGTCAGCAGGTCATGTACCTATTTCTGGATTATCTCATGTTCCACCTCGTGGAGCTCCTGGTATACCAACCTATGGACCTTCTCATGGTACATCTGATGAAACACCTTATGGATCTTCTCATGGACATTCTTATGGACCATAGTATGGACAAATATACCAACCCTATGGGTACAGGTATCAACAACTCACTTACTCTTCTAATTATGGCTTTGTAGCACCTCCTAATTAAGGTACCCTGTTACAGCTGATTTTACCACACATGGTGGATCACACCTTTATGGCCTTCCCTGTCCCTTTGCAGACTCTTTAGACCCCATGGACCATTTTTGTACCTTTGATGTTTCCAAGATCATCCCTAAAAACATGTCGTATTTGATATACGTGACTTTTAAACCTATTCTCGTGTATATACATGGATTTGACCCTTAAACCCGCGTACATCAGGATGTGTGCAAAAGGCCAAATAGTTTTAGAGTTTTCCTTGATGTGGATCTAAATCACTTGTTTCTTGGCCTTCCATATGCTTGGAGATCACTCAGATTTGACCTTCCATTACCCCATTGAAGCACTATATAAGGAACCCTTTGGATACATTGAAGGAGGAGGAATTGAAGAGCAAGAGAACTATAGTCCATTGTTGCCAGAGCTTATACTTGAGTTTGCATCCCTTTGTCCATTGGAGCACTTTTTGTTCTTCCCAAGCTTTCCTTTGCTTGTGATCTTTCTATCGAGAGATGGAGGATTGAAGTGGTGGAGGCCTAGGTGGAGGAATTAGTTTCTCCGATTCATAGACGTGTCGACAAAGGTTGTGACTATTGTAATCTCGGTTTTATATGAATAGAAATATCTTTTCCTGTCCAATAATGTGTATTTAAATGAGTATTTAATCCATGGATGCTTTTAAATGCTTATATGTTATTGATTATATATTCTAGAGTAGTTCTAACACAATTATATATAGCATGCTTGTCTTCTTTGCTGAATGTTGAGATACCAAATTACTTATACGAGCGAGAGTTGAAAAGCTCAATGAGGATCTACATTAACCATCCGTAATAAGGTATGTATCGAGATCCTTTAGTGTTAGCTATTTGGTTTCTCTTGCATATTGGAAAGGATTTATTTCTGCGGTTACTCTGTCTATTGTGGTACCTCAATCCATAGGAAGTTTTCTTCGTAAATGAATTGGAGACCATACTAGGGAGTTCCTAGTCATTTCCTTTGGGGGTTTTTTATCGGCATTCAATGTTCTTGAATTGCTTTGATTTCTCTATTTTTGAGTCGAGTCTGGGGGCATGTATGTCTGGTAGTGTCTGATAGGAGCAAATTATGTCTTAGATTATCTTTTTTACCTTCTTTTTATCTCTTTTTCTTCCTATATGTGAGTTTTTGCTTCACACCCATGTGTACACGAGGGTTTTACTAGGATTTCCACGTATATACACGGGTTTTCTCCACACAGTCGCGTATGCCCTGAGTTTTGATTTTTAGGGGAATATTAAGTGTTGCTTAGTGAGTTTTGATGATTTTTGAGTCTCCTTGGATGCTTCTAGCGTCTGTATACACCTCTGTTTCTGACAAGAGATGTCTTTTAGTTAGAATTTAAAAAAAATGTTCTTGTCATTGCATTTTCTAATTTTTATTTCGGGATTAGTGCATTGGGTCTATTTTACCTTGGTGCTTTTCTTGGGTGCTATTTGATAGTGCTTGCAGAGTCTGGGGGTGTTAGAGTCATTCTTTTGCTTCATTATCTCATTTTAATTCAAAAAATACAAAAATTATTTCTTTTTGCATCATGATACATTTTTGCATTTCATATTTTGCATGGTACTTGCACTAGGTTTGCTTGGAATAATATTAGTTAGATTTTCATATAGGAATGACTGCATTTTTAATTTGAAGGAGAATTTTGCATTTCATGTAGTAGCATACCCCACTTTTCATTTGACACAGTGCATTCACATTGATTGTTAGGTGTGAATTTTACTTCTTGTTGCATCATAGCACCATTAGTTGCATAATCATTTACCCTATTGAGTAATAAGCCAATTACAATCAACGCATATTAAAATGAATTACACTCTTTTCTTTTATAGGGTGCACAAACAAGATTAGGTTTTAGGGTTTTGGAATAGTTCATTGTGAGTAAATTCTCCAAGACCACTAAACAAGAACATGTATGTGTCTGTCCAGGTGAGAGTGTGAAACTCCTTGGTATAATTAGTGTTTCTCGGGATCCTCCTCTTACAAGGGAGTTAAGCACAAGGAAATGTGAGCGGTTATTGATTGGGATGACCCCCAGTCATAACTGAGTAGCACTGGAGATATTTCCAGTATTGTATTCGTATCTGGGGGCTCTTTTGAGAGTTTCAGGATTTGCTACCCTGCCCATACGGTCAATCCTTCCTACGACTATCCGCCTAAGCATTGATTATATTGAGGTGAACTTAGTTTCCTTACCTAGGTTATTGAGGGGGCACTTAACAGAGGTTATGCTTTAGGTGTCCCGTCCAGGTTGGGGTCGGACAACACAATTGCTATATGCATTGAAGCTGAGGGCCACAATAATTGGTTACGAACCTCCACTTATTGTGTATGGGAGTCTCAAGCCTCTCCTAGGAGACACATACCTACTTCATTTGGGAGCTCACATATCCTACCCTTGCTTGCTTATGATCTGGCTTTACATTATATAGGTGTATGCTTTGTGCATCCTAATTTGCTTAGGGTTTGCATAGTTAGATAGAGTATTCTTCATTTTTTGAGTCATTGTGGATTCGGGTGCGTCACTTTGCCATTCTCTCCATTTAGCAGGACTTCCACTTTCCACATCTCCTCTTCCTTTGGGAAAGAGAAATAGACTGTCTCGGTGGACTGCTTATCACATTGATTCACACACGATGGGAGATCACAAGGATGAGATTCCTAAGATGTCCTCTCCACCTCAATAGGTTGGGGAGGAAGATCCTATTCCTGTGTATGATCCTCCACCTGATATACCTTCACATTCCGGTTATGATCCCTCATTCACAAGTCATTGGTATTGTTTTTCAGGCGACGAGACTCACCATGAACCCACAAGCACTAGTCATGTTAGTTATGGCATGTCTGATATCCCTACGTGTGATCCGGCACATCATGCCGATTCAAAAATTGAACCTAGCACTACACCTGGGGGAATTCCCGTTCCTTTTTGTGCGAAGAGATTTGGGAGCACTAGACACATTGCACCTTCCATCCCAGCGGTGGAAGCTACCTCACATGTTCATCCTAGGCCTATTGTTAGTAGTCATATGCGGATACCAGAACCGAGATGAGTGACCATAGGGAATACCACTTATATCCCTTCACATGTCCCTTTTTCCTCTATCCCTACTCCTTCGAACGCATTTTTGACAACCCTTTCTCCCCCTCATTCACATGGTCCTTCAATTCGGAACATTACTACTAGTCATGTTCGTACTGCGACTACTCGTACAGTAGTTTCTTAGGGTCAAGCATCTCCTCTTGTCTCAAGAGGTCATATTCCTATTTCTGGATCATCTTACGGTCCATCGCATGGCATTCCCCATATCCCTACTTATGGAGCTTCTCATGGGATATTCCATGGGACATCTTATGGGACTTCTCATGCACCATATTATGGACCGTAGTATGGACAAAGTTATCAACCTTATGGGTGTGGGTATCAACAACCTACAAACTCCTCTAATTATGGCTTAGTAGCACCACCTAATCAATGTTCAGCACATCATAATGCTTCCATGCAACCCTATATGGGTCAAATGGGAGGAGGATATTATTTCCAAGGCCATGGTATTTACAATAGTCAGCCTTATATGAACCAAAAATATCAGGGAGAATGGCATAGACAGACTCAACCTAGGATCCCTTTCCTTGCAACGTTAAATCTACCTGACTTATTGAGACTAATGAACGATCTGGTATCTTATGACCCAGCTTGGTCATCTATCCCTACCAAGCTTCCCTAAGACATTTCCAAATTTGAGGGAAAACCAGGAGAATATCCTATTGAACATGTCACTACCTTTCACCTTTGGTGCTCTTTCAACTCTTTACACGATGATTCTATCTGTTTGGCGCTATTTCAATGCACCCTCAGAGGCCCTGCAGCAAAATGGTACATAGAGCTACCAAAGGGGCATTCGTTTTGTTTGATGACCTTGCTATGACTTTCCTCAACCACTTCCAGATACCAATGCGTTATGAAGTTGGTACAGAACTCTTGTCGACATTTTGGTAGGAAAAAGCCACACATATCTTGAACCATATCCAAGAGTGGCATAGATGGAAGACAATGATTAAACCTTTCATACCACCATAGTTTCTCCTTGAGTGGTTCCTTAAATCGTTACTACTTTATATCATGAAGGATGTTTCTACATCCAGAGTCCAGAACGAGGAACAACCAATTTTTATGGCATAGGAACTTGATTTGATTTATGCTCAATCTGGGCTATTATATGAGATCATAGCTAATGCTCTGCGTTCTAGTTTCTATCCTAAGATCAAACCTGGACCACATGCCGATGGAATTGTGGGATGTACAAGTGCCAAACCTATAGACTCAGTTACGAAACAAGTGAGTCAATTGTCTATTAACCAATACACATTGGGACAAGCTATGGATTCCTCTCAATCCACCCAAACAGTGAGTGTACTTTTCATGTAATCTTCGGACCAGAAGGGAAACCAGCAGCCCGGAAGGAATAGGAAAAAGGGTAAAAACAATCGTAAGCATGGGAACAAGAACGAAAATGCCAATTTTAATGACAAGAATGAACGTAATGCTAGGGGGGACAAGCAGTCTAAAAATAAGGTTAAGTTTCCTTGTAAGTTGTCTTAGGATGACCACCTCACTCACTTGCACCCTCGTATGGAAGACACCTCGAGGTTCATAGCACAGGACCCAGCTATATTAACCAATCCTTTACCCCATACTCAAAATATGAAATCGAGGACCCATGATCCTCATTCTACGTTGGGTGGAGATCAAGATCCACCAGAAGCCAGTACTGGTCATGATTGCATCAATATGGTGCGTGCTACTAAGGTTGTGACTCGTGCGAAAGACTATGGTTCGTTGCAACTAGACCTAGGGAAAGAACCTCCTCCTACCGAGAGTCCTTTGCGTATTGAAAATCCTATGGATAAACCTGAGAGTGTACCTCACATTCTTAAGGGAGTCTTAAATTGTTCTGTTCATAATACTAATGCCTGAGCCTCCCAGAACTATTCTGTTGTTGAGGATTTGGGCCACACTCCTTGTGCGATGTCTGTGCTGGAAGTTCTTCAGAGTTGTTTGTCACAAAGGAAAGCCTTGCCTTTTGCTCTTGGGGTGCACGATGATAACTATTCTTCCATCATCAAATTTGAAACCATAGGACTACAGCCTCAGTTTCATTACTACGTGTCTCTCTTGATTCATGTGGAATGTCTTAACATGACCATCAAACGCACTATGATTGACAAAGGCGCTGCTGCTTCCGTGATGTTTTTGTCATGTTGAAAGGGTTTTGGTTCTCTCAATTTGTCTAATTATGCTACTATGTTGATTTCCTTTGATGGTAGATTATTTTGAACACATAGAATTCTTCCTTATCTTAAGGTTCGTTTGGGAGGGAAGACTGTCACCATCGAGGTCGAGGTGGTTGATGCACCACTTGACTACAATCTTTTACTGGGTCAGAATTGGATGTATAGTATGCAAGCCATAGCCTCTTCTCTATTTCAAGTTGTATGGTTTCCATTTAATGGGAAGATTGTTATGATTGATCAAACATCATTCAAAAATTTGATTGTTAATGCATCGACGGGAGCTTCGATCACGATTATTGATCACTCTTAGCCGGCAACTGGGAGTGTGGGTGTAGGTATGTATCCATCCCTTACGAGGACATCTAGTTGTCCTGCACCCATCCTTATGATTGAATATAGTTTCGATGGCGCTTCATCTTCATTGAATTCGGTGTCTTTTCGCACTTCCCATATGGAAGATCCTTGGATTCTTCCTACACCAAGTCTTTCGAACAGACCTATCGAAACAAACGTGTCGTTTCCTATAGCTATGATTGCATACAAAGAAAATATTGATTGTGTTGCAGAGTCTAGTCCTTCCTCTTCACGGACAGAGGAGGAGGACCCGTATGTACTGCATGCATGGGTAGTTGAGTCCTCTCATGCACATGACTACCTTGATAGTGTCTTTCTGTCAGATGAAGCTATTATTGAGGTTATGTCTGGAGTTGAGCCACCTTGGGAAGAGTTACATCATAGATCTTATTTTCTTCCTGAGCTTGACCATTTGGAGCATGAGGACTTCATGGAGATTATTTGTGAGAATACTGGTAGTCTTGTGGTTCCATTAAGCTCTCTTAGTCAAATGGCTGATGGGAACATGCCGAATATATCACCTACGGTTCCTATCAACATCTCTCACGATCGTGGAAAGATTGAGAATGTCTATATTGGGGCAGAATGTTCCCATGTTGAGATTCTAGAGTATACCGAGCTATTCAAAGAATTGAATGATGTCTTTTCTTGGTCATATGAGGAAATTCTAGGTATCGACCCTTGCATTATTGAACATGAAATTAAGACTTATCCCAATTACAAACCTGTTTGAAAACATTTGCGTGCGGTGAATCCTAGAAAAGTACCCACGATTAAGGATCAGATAGAAAAGTTGTTGAAAGTCGGCTTTATCTATATAGTTCCCTTGATGGAGTGGGTTTCAAACCCCGTTCCGGTTGATAAGAAATAGGGAACGATTTGTATATGTATTGATTTCCGTGATTTAAATCGTGCATGTCCTAAGGATAATTTTCCCACACCATTTATTGACCAGATTTTGGATGAGTGTGCAGGAAGCGAGTATTTTCCTTCATGGACATATTTTTTGGATATAATCAGATTCAAATTAAACCCGAGGATAAACACAAAAATGCATTTATTTGTCCTTGGGGTATGTTTGCATATCGAAAGATGCCTTTTAGTCTTAAAAACACCGGAGCCACATTTCAGCGGGCTATGACCTTTATTTTTCACTATCTCAAATTGATTATTGAAGTATTTTTGGATGACCTAGCTGCTCATTCTCGGCTAAGAATGCATCATTCCTACCATTTGAGGTTAGTATTTGAAATATTCCATCTCTACTAGGTTAGGTTAAATCCTCATAAGTGCATCTTTTGCGTGAAGTTAGGTCGCTTGTTAGGATTCATTGTTTCCAAGGAGTGTATAAGAGTCGATCCCTTAAAGGTTGAGGCAATACTTCAATTGTCTGCCCTGACAAATATTATACATCTTCAATGTTTGCAAGGCATGGAAAACTTATTACAAATATTCATGGTTAACTTTGCCAATTTTACTAAAGGATTTATGTGTCTTTTGAATAAGGACACTACCTTTTGTTGGGATGAGCAAGCCTAGGAGTCCTTTGATGCTCTTAAGCGAGCCTTAGCATCAGCCCCCATGCTTAGTCCACTCGACTATAGCCATGACTTTTTTATTTATGTGGCCGCGTCCATGGAGATGATTGGTATGGTTTTGGCTCAGGAGGATGAGGAGCTCCATGAGCATTTCATATACTATTTGAGCTAGAATCTTATAGATGCAAAAACCCATTCTTCCCATGTGGAGAAACTTGCCTTATCTACCGTTCATGCGGTTCAGAGATTGAGGCACTACATTCTCCTATGCTAGACCTTGGTGGTAGCTCATGTCAATCCATTTCAGTTCATCCACACTAGAAGGATGACCGAGGGAAAGTACAATAAATGTATTGTTATTTTGCAAGAATTCAATCTCGAATTTGTTTCGGCGAAATCGAAGAAATATTTAATTTTTGTGGAACTCATTTCTGATTTTCCAAGTGAGGAGGAGGAGGAATTTTATGAAGATACATTTGTCGATGAGCATATCTTTTTTATCTCAACTTTGGATCCATGGTATGGGGATATTATCATATATTTACAAACATTGAAATTCCCTACTCACCTCTCATGGGATGAGCGATGACGATTATGTCACGTATCTAAAAACTACCTTATAGTGGATAACACTTTGTACCACCGTGGGGTAGATTCCATTTTACGTCATTTTTTAATCCATGAGGAGGCTGAGGTTGTGCTGAATGATTACCATAGAAGGGCGTGTGCTGGTCATTTATCTGGGCTTTCTACATCCCAAAAAATATTGAGAGCAGGATATTTTCGGTCGTCGATCTTTAAAGATTGTGTTAATGCGGTCAAGAGGTGTCACCCTTTCCAGGTGTTTGCACGGAATATGCGCTCACATCCTGCCCCGTTACATCTGATTATCACCGTTGGTCCCTTCACCAAGTGGGGGCTTGACTTCATGGATTGCAACCTAGCTTCAACTGGGGGGGCATCATCATATTATAGTGGCCGTTGATTATTTCATGAAATGGGATGAGGCTATGCCCACGATTAAATCTAACAGTGAGACGGATGCGCATTTAATATTCAAATGAATTATTACTTGGTTTGGTATTTCGAAGGAGCTTGTCACTGACCATGGTAGGCACTTTCAGAATTGAATGATGGAATAGTTGGCCTCGAATCTAGGGTATAAGCAGGAGCACTCCTCTTCTTATTACCCTCTAGAAAATGGACAGGTTGAAGCAGTGAACAAATCACTTAAGTCCATTCTCCAACGCACCATCGCACAAAGCAAAATGAATTGGCATATCATGTTATATCCTGCTTTGTGGGCATATAGGACCATGGTTAAGACTACCACGGGTTTTTCTCCATATCAGCTCGTACATGGGGTGGAGTCTATCTTGTCAGTTGAATGTGAAATCCCTTCATTGAAACTAGCTATAGAGATTTTACCACACACTTCCACGTTGGAGGAACGTTTGGTCCACTTAGAGAAGCTTGATGAGCAGCGTCGAGATGCTTTAGTGGATCTAGAGGTGAGTAAGAGTCACATTAAGGTCTAGTATGATAAGTATATCCATCCGAGGAGGTTTAGTGAAGGATATTTGGTCCTTTTATGGGATCAAGCTAAAGAACCCTTGGGGGTAGGAAAGTTTAATCCAATGTGGCATGGTCCTTACATAGTCAAATGTGTGTTAGAGAAGGGAACCTATGAGCTGGTAGATTATGAAGGGACAGCCTTGGTGGAGCCTAGAAATGGGCTCTATCTTAAAAAATACTATGCATTATCTTTAGCCAGGGTTGATTATTGTATATTAGTGTACATTTTTTTGCATAGTTAGGTTTTCTTATGGTGATCGGGTTTGTTGATTAGCTTTCGTTTCTTATGGAAAATGTCGATGGAGTCTTCCATTTACATAGGATTCGCTGATGGTGCTAGCCACCACACTCGGCACACAACCTCTGCTGCTTGGGTGATTTATAATCCTATGGGTGAGTTATTGTCTTCAGGAGGTGTATGTTTACGGCCTTCTTCGAACAATGTTGCTGTGTATAGTGCTGTTATCGAGCTATTACGAGATGCCATTTCACATGGTGTTCTTTCTCTTGAGGTACGTCTTGATTCACAAATAGTAGTGTCACAGCTTAATGGCTTGTATCATGTTAGGGATCTGACATTATTACAAAAATTCTTACATGTGAGATTGTTAGAATGGAAATTTGACAACATAACATACATACATGTTTCAAGAATTTATAATCATGTTGCTGACTCATATGCTAACTATGTGTTAGATTGCCATTTGTTTCGTGGAATATAAGCATATCACAAACATACATTTTTACACACATGTAAATAAATAAAATCGATCATCATAAAAAAATTTCATTAAACATCCAAAATGTGACTTCATAATACATAAGTGTCATAATACAAAAATGGGTCTTGTGAGCCACCAAAATATAATACACGGTAGTACAAAAATGAATCACTCCCAGGTCTCTAAGCCTATGGAGGAAGAGGGGGGTTCTGATCGTGGTAGAACACCATGGCTCTAGATAGTCGTTGGAATAACTGAACCCATGCTCATGGTACCCCAACCACTTGACGCTGCATGGCCTCAGGCAAGTCCTCGACTTGTGCCATGGGTACTCTATGTGTCAGCTGTACAAAGTTTCTGTGGATTCTTTGGATCATCCGCTTCACATCCACACCCATGGTATCATCTCTTCTTCCCCTGCGTCTATGATGAGGGAAGCCGTCAGGCCACCCAATAAACATCTACACACACATGATAGGTTGTCACTATGTGTCGTCACGCAAAAACATGTCTTCTGAGTCTATATATCAAAAAACACAAAAAAAAATTATAATTCAAAAAACTTAAAAAGGGTTGGGATTCGTTACCAATGTCACCATATGCTGATCCTGGTGGTAGTTGCATATTGACATCTCCCTGAAAATCTATCCCTGCATAACGGTAATCATCGATGGCAATAATCTGCCACTACCACCATGGAAAGAAATCAGCTGGGTAGGGGTTGGACACCCTACCTCCGCCCAGTCTGTGCATAGTATCTTCCCAACATAATTGGGCCGAATATTGAACCCCGTGAGGAGGAACATCAATTCTAGGGCTTAGCCCCGAAATACGCTTGAAGAAGAATGTGCTCAATATACTGTCGAAACCAAAGTTTTGTACCGTTCCCATCTTCCAGTCACTGAGTTGTTGCTTCATAGCACAATACTCCAATTGTAGAATGTGGGTCTCATGCACTCCACTAAATACAACATCAAGGGCCGTGAGGCCTGGTGGAGTGAGGCTAGCCCTATTATCCTGCCGAGTGTCAGTAGTATCACCTTCAGGCCTAGTACCTGGATAGATTTTGTTAGGATCTGGCTCCCAACCTTCTCTGTGTTTGAAAAACATTATAATGTAATATACTCATCAATGGTGAGGCCACCTCTAGGCCCGTGAGACCGTAGGTTCACCACCTCTCCCCGTCGGGACAATCCTGTAATGAAGTATATTTCCTCCACCTCTATAGTGAGGGACATCCTGTCGATATTGAAAGACTCTGAGTCAGGATCCTATTATTCTACTAGCATTTGTAGTAGTCTTGGTTTGGACCTTAGGCTACCAAGAAACCAAAACTTATATATCCCACATTCATGAAGATCTTGTTGAGCCATCAAATCACCCCATATAGCCTATTCTACGTCTCCATGTTCCCTCTCCCTCCATTCTAGGACCATCCTGCACATTAAAAATAATTTTTGGTCATTATTTCACATAAAAAATCATGTTCATGGCCGCATACGCGACTTTTCGCAAAACAACCATGTATGTACGTGGGTTTGGGTGGTTTTTCTGCGTATAGCCAGCCCTATATGTGGAAAAAACCCTCGATTTCCATGTGGGTCAAGAAGAATAATATAAATTGTCCTAAAAATAAAAAATTGACCATGGAAATTGATAAAATTTACATAAAAATGGAAGAGGAGGACATGAGGAGTTACCTAGAACAAGCGGTGTCGAATTTCGCCGGACAAAGCTCCTGGAATTTGCGTTTGAATTTCTGAGCTCAAATGGGTAAAAAGTTTCAAATGATATGTAATTTTTTATTTTTTTACTATTTATAGAAAAATTTTGAAATTTTTTACCCCCTTTCTATAGTTTTGAACTGTTTCTGACTATTTTAGACCGTTTTTTACTAATCTGATGATGTAGGAGACCATTTTGAGCACCGTTTCGACCATTATTTTTACCCGTTCGTGCCGATTTTAGGTATTATGTCTAAACTGGCATATAGTTTAGATGTCATATCCTTTTGCATTTTTCATGACCTTATGACCGTTTCATGATAACCTTCGGTACGAAACTATTCTATCTTGTCACAGAACCTTCTTGTTGTTTTAGAAGTGACATGATGTGAATGATAGAGCTTGACCATACATGGGTGCCCTAGTTAGCTCGTTTATTTCATTTGGTGCCCATGCCGACAGTTTTTCCCTTTAGGGTGTGGGAGTCCTTTGTATAGTATCTCCATGTCTTTGCACAAGAGCCTCATACTCCTCTTGATCTTTTTGTTGGCCTTCTTCCCCCAAGAATCCCTTATGTCAAGTTGTAATTGCATTATCATGAGTTTTTCCTGCCTAATTGAGCCTTATGCTGGCTTCCCCGACTTTGATTATCATCCATATAGCCCAAGCTTGTCCCATGTCTAGCCATGCAAAGCCATTTTATATATCTTTTGCAGCTTGATTCCCCATTTTTACTTGGAGGGGACTTTCCCGCAAGTGTCGTTATCCTACACATGTGTCCTTGCATTGAGCATAGGTATGTTCCACTGCTTGGAACTAGTTTGTTTTCCCATTGACACTCGTCTCCTCCTAGTCTGTAACTATAAATCACTTTTATTCTTTTTCAAGTTTTTCAAAATATTTGAAAAAGTTCAAAAAAAAATCAAAAAACCAAAAAAAGACGGACAAGAAAAGATGTTACCTTTGGCAGCAGTCGAGTTGTGTCGCCTTCAAATAGAGCACTGTATATCACATCCATTGGTTGGGTTAATAGTTTGACTTTAGGAGTTGTATTCATTTATCTAAGTTTATCTCCACAGACTAGTTAAGCTTCCAGTCCCTATGGAGCCTCTATCGATGCCTCCTGTGTCGCAGATATGTCCCAGTTTTGTATATCGAGTCTGTGTTACCTACATTCAGTCACCATTCACCTTTATGCTCTTGTTTGAAGGAAGTTGAAACCTGAATCGGCCATTCCTCAGTTATCTTGACTTTGTATGTCGGTCATTCTTAGTACTAATACTGGTTCATGCACATTATGATCGAGTCCTTCCACATTATACAGCTTTGCTAAGTACCTCGTGTTGGATGATGGGGGATTCCTTAATGCCCTCCTTCCAATGGATTTCATCCCATCAACTTCAGATCATTTGTTTTGGGATAGGAATCTAGAGTCATTTTTGGGTGCCTTGATACTTGCAGTCATCAGTGGCAGGTTCTCTCACCATCGACAGTTTTTGGGAATACATCAATGTCCCCTGATCGATGGATTCTTTCAAGTATTTGACCTCAACACCTTTATTCACACTTGTTAGTTTGCACTCTAGTACCTTGATTCCAATTTTCGTTATCAATGGGTGATCTCGCATCTGTTAATGGTATACATCAATGACCAGTAATCAGACGATGGACTACTATGTTTGACCTCGACACCTCTATTCACATAGTAGGACATTTACTCATAGCAGATTGTGTAGAAGACCTTCCAGATTGGTGGCATTTCATATATTCTATCTCTCCTTGATCGTGTTAGTGTTCATGATATTTCAGCTCTCGTGACTTGATTCCAGTATATGTCAGATGTTTCCAGTCATTATGAAGATCTTGATCCATTATATATATTCAACCTTCATGGAGATCATGATCCTTTGTATATCTTCATCATGGAGATTCTGATCTATCTATATTTTACGTGGTGATGAACACACATGTCATATTTTGTATCATGCCTATTCATGGTAATTGTACTCTTATGTATCTGGGACTGCTATATCTACTTGCAGTTATGTGCAGAGTTTCATCATTGCATTATACTATTGGATGGTTGGTTCTTCCACTTGTTTCTGCATCACTCCACTTCTAGGATGGACTTATAATGTATTTCAGCCATCATATGACCCCTCTGACCTCACACATTAGGGGGCATCTGTTACAGCTAATTTTACCACACATGGTGGATCACACCTTTATGGCCTTCCCTGTCCCTTTGTAGACTCTTTAGACCCTATGGACCATTTTTGTACATTTGATGTTTCCAATATCATCCCTAAAAACATGTCTTATTTGATATACATGACTTTTAAACCCATTCTCGCGTATATATGCGGATTTGACCCTTAAACATGTGTACATCGGGATGTGTGCAAAAGGCCAAATAGTTTTGGAGTTTTCCTTGATGTGGATCTGAATCACTTGTCTCTTGGCCTTCCATATGCCTGGAGATTGCTTCGATTTGACCTTCCATTACCCCATTGAAGCACTATATAAGGAACCCTTTGGATACATTGAAGGAGGAGGCATTGAAGAGCAAGAGAACTATAGTCCATTGTTGCCGAAGCTTATACTTGAGTCTACATCCGTTTGTCCCTTAGAGCACTTTGTGTTCTTCTCAAGCTTGCCTTTTCTTTTGAGCTTGCTATCAAGAGATGGAGTATTGAAGTGGTGGAGGCCCAGGTTGAGGACTCATTTTCTCCGATTCGCAGACGTGCCGACAGAGGTTGTCACTATTGTAATATTTGTTTTATATTAATATAAATATATTTTCCTGTCCAATAATGTGTATTTAAATGAGTATTGAATCCATGGATGCTTTTAAATGCTTATATGTTATTGATTATATATGCTAGAGTAGGTCTAACACAATTAT
Source organism: Pseudotsuga menziesii (assembly GCA_001517045.1). Taxonomy (NCBI): domain Eukaryota; kingdom Viridiplantae; phylum Streptophyta; class Pinopsida; order Pinales; family Pinaceae; genus Pseudotsuga; species Pseudotsuga menziesii. The sequence goes on from LPNX011223459.1 coordinate 871,150, forward strand.
ATATAGCATGCTTGTCTTGTTTGCTGAATGTTGAGATAGCAAATCACTTATACAAGTGAGAGTGGAAAAGCTCAATGGGGATCTACATCAATCATCTGTAATAAGGAATGTATCGAGATCCTTTAGTGTTAGATATTTGGTTTCTCTTGCATATTGGAAAGGATTGATTTCTGCGGTTACTCTGTCTGTTGTGGTACCCCAAGCCATAGGATTTTTTCTCTGTAACACACCCCACGTCACAATGCTTCAATGCAGCCCTATATGGGTCAAATGGGAGGAGGTTATTATGTCCAAGGCCATGGTATTTATAGAAATCAACCTTACTTGAATCAAAACTACCAGGGAGCATGGAATCGACCGGCTCAACCTAGGCTCCTTTTCCTTGCGACATTGAACTTACCTGACTTGTGGAGATTGATGAATGATCCTGTCTCATGACCTGGCATGGCCGATAGTCCCTACCAATATTCCTTTGGACATTCCCAAGTTTGAAGTTAAGGCTGGTAAAGATATTGGTGACCATGTCACCACTTTCCACCTTTGGTGCTCTTCCAACTCCTTACATGACAATTCCATTCATTTGATTCTATTTCAACGCACCCTAATGGGTCCTAGCGAGAAATGGTATATATAGTTACTAGGGGGGATTATGCTACATTTGATGATATTTCTATGACTTTCCTTAATCATTTCTGGCTACCTGTACGTTACGATGTTTGTACCGAACTCTTGCTGACCTTCCGGCAAGACAAAGCCGCACACATTTCGGATCATATTCAAGAGTGACATAGATGGAAACGACTAATCAATGCCTTTATACCACTAGAGTTTCTTCTTGAATGGTTCCTCAAATTATTATTACCTTACATCGTGAAGGATGTTTCTACATCCAAATTTCAAAATGAGGAACAAGCTATCTTTAGGGAACAAGAGTTGGATTTGATCTATGCTCAATCAGGACTTTTGTATGAGATTATACCTAATGATCCTAGGTCCAATTTCAACCCCAAGGTCAATCCTGGGCCACGTGCCGATGGTATTTTGGGCTCTAAAAGTACCAAACCTGTGGACTTGGATATGAAACAAGTGATCCAATTGTCAATTAACCAGTCTGTGTTGAGACAAGCTACAGCTTCGTCTCAACCTACCCAATCGATGAGTGTAATTTCCATGCAATCGTCGAACCTGAAAGGACACCAGCAGCCTGGAATGAATAAGAAAAAAGGAAAAAATAATCATAGGGGTGGTAACAAGAACAAACATGCTAATAATAATGACAAGAACACTCGAAATGCTGGGGGGGACAAGCAGTCTAAACGTAAGGTGAAGTTTCCTTGCAAATTGTGTAAGGATGACCATGTCACTTACTTGTGCCCTCGTATGGAATATTACTTGAGGTTCATAGCACAGGGCCAAGTTGTGTTAACTAATACTTTACCCAATAATCAAAATATGAACTCGAGGACTATTGATCCTGGTTGTGCATCGGATGGAAATCAAAATCCGCCGGAGGCCAATAGTGGTCACGGTTGCATCAACATGGTGCGTGTTGCTAAATTTGTGACTCATGCGAAAGATTATGGTTTGTCACAACCAGAACTTGGGAAATATCCTTCCCCACCTGAGAGCCCTTTACGAATAAAAAAGCCTACGGATAAGCATAAATCCCCACCTCACATTCATAAGGGAGTCTTAAAGTATTCAGGACACAACCCTAATTCCCCAGCTGCCCATAACTATTCAGTTGTCGAGAATTTGGGCCAGACTCCTTGTGTGATGTCCACATTAGAAGTGCTTCACACTTGTCTTCTCCAGAGGAAAGCCTTATTGTATTGTCTTGGGGTTAGCGATGATATCTCTTCTACCATGATCAAATTTGAAACCATGGGAGTACATCCTCTCTTGCCTTACTATATGTCTCTTTTCATTCATGTAGAGTGTCTTAACAACATCGTCATGCATATTTTCATTGATGAAGGCGCAACTGCTTTTGTGATGTTTTTGTTATGTTGGAAGGGTTTGGGTTCTCCCACGTTATCTCAATCATCCATTATGTTGACAAATTTCAATGGTAGATCGTTTCAGCCACATGGGATTCTTCCTTCTCTAGAGGTCCATTTGGGAGGGAAGACCATTGCAATTGAGGTCGAGGTGGTTGACATGCCCCTTGACTACAATCTTTTACTGGGTAGGAATTGGATGTATAGTATGCAAGTCATATATTCTTCCCTCTTTCGAGTGATATTCTTTCCTTTTAATGGGAAGATTGTTACGATTGATCAAAATTCATTCCATAATCTGAGTGTCAATGCATCATCAAGAGATTATATCCTGATTATTGATCATTCTCAGCCGGCAACTGGGAGTGTGGGTGTAGGTATGTATCCTTCACTTATGAGAACCTTTAGTTGTCCTGTGCCCATTCTTATGATTGGGTCTAGTTTTGGTGGGGATTCATTCTTGTTGAATTTGGTGTCTTTTCGCACTATCCATATGGAAGATCCTTGGATACTTCCTTCACCGAGTACTTCGAGTATGCCTGTTGAGACTGACGTGTCATTGCTTGCAACAATAGTGGCGTATCAAGTGAATATTGATCAAGTTGCTTCCTACATGGCTAGTAGAGTCATCACACTCACATGATTTCCTTGATAATGTTTTTCCATTGGATGAAGCTATTCTTGAGGCCATCTATGGGGTTGAGCAACCTTGGGAAGAGTTACATCATCGATCATATTTTCTTCCTAAGCTCGATCGTATGGAGTGTGATGAATTTACGGATATTATTAGCGAGAAGATTGGTAGCCCCGTGGTTCCATTAAGCTCTCATGGTTAGATGGCTGATGGAAAAATGGCTAATTTATCACCAACAATTCCTATCAATATTTCTTGTGATCCTCGAAAAGTTGAGAATGTATACATTGGGGCGATTTGTTCCCCCGATGAGATCAAGGATTATACCGAGCTGTTTAAAGAGTTTCATGACATTTTCGCTTGTTCATATGAAGAGATGCCAGGTATAAACCCTCGTATTATCGAACATGAGATCAAAACATATCGAGATGCAAAACTGGTTTGACAACCTTTGCATGCAGTGAATCCTAGAAAACCACCCGCCATTAAAGATGATATAGAGAAACTACTGAAAGATGGTTTTATCTATCCCGTTGCCTTGATAGATTTGGTTTCAAATCTTGTTCCGATGGATAAGAAGGAGGGAGAGATCTGTATATGCACTTATTTCTGTGACTTAAATCATGCCTGTCCTAAGGATAATTTCCTGACGCCATTTATTGATCAGATATTGGATGAGTGTGTGGGAAGCAAAGTATTTTCCTTTATGGACGGTTTTCCCGTATATAATTAGATTCTGATTAAGCCTAATGATCAACATAAGACCACATTTATTTGTCCTTGGGGTAATTTTGCATATCAAAAGATGCCCTTTGGCTTTAAAAACGTCGGAGCCACATTTCAGTGGGCCATGACCTTAATATTTCATGATCTTAAAACTATTATCGAAGTATATTTGGATGATCTCATTGCTCACTCTTTTTTGAGAATGTGTCATCCATATCATTTGAGATTAGTGTTCGGAAGATGTCGTCATTATCAAGTTTGTTTAAATCCTCATAAGTGCATCTTTTGCGTGATTGTTGGTCATTTACTAGGATTCATCATATCCAATGAGGGTATAAGATTCGATCCCTTAAAGGTTGAGGAAATACTCCAATTGTCTTCCCCGCATAATATTAGGCACCTTCAATGTTTACAAGGCATTGCGAACTTCTTTCGAAGATTCATGGTTAATTTTTTGAACTTGACTAAAGGATTTATGCGTCATTTGAAGAAGGACACCCCTTTTTACTAGGATGAGCGAGCGTAGGATTCTTTCGATGCTCTTAATCGAGACTTAGCAATGACCCCCGTTCTTAGTCCACTAGACTTAGCCATGATTTCTTGATTTATGTGGCCGCATATATGGAGACAGTTGGTATGGTTTTGGTTCAGGAGGATGAGGAGCTCCATGAGCATGTCATATATTATTTGAGTCAAAACCTTATATATGAAAAACTTTGCTATTCCCATGTGGAGAAGCTAGCCTTGGATATCGTTCATGCGGTTCAGTGTTTGAGACATTACATTCTCCTTCGCCAAACCTTGGTTGTAGCTCATATCAATCCATTTTAGTTCATCCTCACTAGAAGGATGATTGAGGGAAAATACAATAAATGGATTGTCATTTTGCAAGAATTTGATCTCGAATTCATTTGGGAAAAATGATTAATATTTGTAGAACTTATATCTTATTTTCCAAGTTTGGAGGAGGAGGAAGTTTATGAGGATTCTTTTGTCGATGATAATATTTTCCTCATCTCAATTGTCGACCCTTGGTACGGGGATATCATTGTATATTTGGAAAAATTGAAGGTCCCTACTCACCTCTCACGGGATGAGAGACGATGATTACGTCATGTAGTTAAGAACTACCTTATAGTGGATAACATTTAGTATCGCCGTGTGGTAGATTCCATTTTGCATTGTTGTTTAACCAATGATTAGGCTAAGGTTGTGCTGAATGATTTCCACGGAGGGGCGTGTAGTGTTCATTTATATGGGCTTTCTATAGCCCAAAAAATCTTGAAAAAGGGTTATTTTTGGTCTTCCATCTTCAAATATTGTGTTAATGTAGTCAAGAAGTGCCACCCTTGCCAGGTGTTTGCACATAATATGTGCTCGTGTCCATCCCATTTACATCCTATTGTCACTGCCGGTCCCTTCACCAAGTGGGGGATTGATTTTATCGATCGCAACCTAGCTTCGACTGGGGGGCATAATCATATTATTGTAGTTATTGATTACTTCATGAAATGGGTAGAGGCTATGTCCAAAGTTAAATGGGATGGTGAGATAGCTGCGCATTTTTTTTTCAACCAGATTATCACCTGGTTCGGCATTCTGAAAGAGCTTGTCACTGACCATGGCAGGAAATTTCAGAATAAAATGATGGAAGAGTTGGGTTCCAAGTTAGGATATAAGAAAGAGAACTCCTCTTATTATTACCCTCAGGTGAATGGACAGGTTGAAGCAGTGAACAAATCACTTAAGTATATTCTCCAATAAACCATCGCACAAAGTAAGACTAATTGGCATATCATGTTATATACTGCATTGTTGACCTATAGAAGCGCGGTTAAGACTGCCACCAATTTTTCTCCCTATCAACTTGTGCACGGGGTGGAGTCAATTTTACTGGTTGAATGCGAAATCCATTCTTTGAAGCTAGTTGTGGAGCTTTTACCTAACACTTCCACATTGGAAGAGAGTTTAGTCCACTTAGAGCATCTTGATGAGCAATGTCAATATGCCTTAGTGTCTCTAGAGGTTAACAACCGTCACGTCAAGGTCCAATATGATAAGTATTTCCATCCGAGGAAGTTTAGTGAACGTGACTTGGTCCTTTTGTGGGATCAAGCGAAAGATTCCTTGGGGGTAGGGAAATTTAATCCCAGGTGGAATGGTCCTTATGTGGTTAAATGAGTCTTAGAGAAAGGTGCCTAAGAGCTGGTTGATTATTAAGGGACAGCCTTGGAGGAGCCTATAAAGGGCTCTATCTCAAAAAATAATATGCTTGATCTTCAGCCAGGGATGATTTTTGTATATTATTGTACAATTTTTCATTTCCTAGTTAGGTTTTCTTATGGTGATCGGTTTTGTTGATTAGCTTTCGTTTCTTATGGAAAATGTCGATGGAGTCTTCCATTTACATAGGGTTCACTGATGGTGCTAGCCGCCACACTCAAAACTCAGCTTCGACTACTTGGGTGATCTATACTCCTATGGGTCAAGTATTGTCTTCAGGAGGCGTATGTTTATGGCCCTCTTCAAACAATGTTGCTGAATATAGTGCCATCATTGAGTTATTGTGTGATTCCATTTCACATGGTATTCATTCTCTTGAGGTACGTCTTGATTCACAGTTAGTGGTTTCACAGCTTAATGGATTGTATCGTATTAGGGATCTAACGTTATTATGAATATTCTTATGTGTTAGATTGCTAGAATGACAATTTGAGAATATAACGTACATTCATGTTCCAAGAATTTTTAATCAAGTTGCTGACTCATATGCTAGTGATGTGTTATATTGGAATTTGTTTCATAGACCATAAGCATATCACAAACACACATTTTACACACATGTAAATATAATTAAAATCGATCATCATAAAAGTTTTTTCATTAACATCCAAAAAGTGATGTCATAATACATAAGTGTCATATACAAAATTGGGGCTTCTGAGCCACTAAGACATAATACACGGTCATACAAAATTGAATACACTCAGGTCTCTAAGCTTGAGGTGGAGGGGGGTTTTGATAATGATAAAACACTATGACTCTAGCCATCCATCGAAATAGTCGAACCCATGCTCGTGGTACACCAACCACCTGGAACTTCGTGGCCTCAGGAAAGTCCTCCACTTGCGCCATGGGTACCCTGTGTGTCAAACGAACAAAGTTTGTGTGGATGCTTTGGAGCATTTGCTCTATGTATGCACCCATAATATCATCTCCTCTTGCCCTCCATCGATGATGAGGGAAGCCATCTCACTGTCGTGGTCCTATATCTATATATACATGAAAGATTATCACTATGTGTCATCACACAAAACACATGTCTTTTGAGTCAATATATCAAAAAACAAAAAAATAAATAAATAATTCAAAACTTAAAAAGTGGGTTTGGGATTCTTTACCTATGTCACCATAAGTTGCTCCTAGTGGTAGGGGCATATCTAGGTCTCCGGGGAATTCTATCTCTGCATAGTGATAGTCGTCTATGGAGACGATCTGTCTCCACCACCATGGAAAGAAATATGTTGGGTAGGGGTTAGCCACCATACCTCTTCCTAGTCTGCACATGACATTCTCCCAGCATCATTGGGATGGATCTTGGACTCCATGTGGAGAAATGTCTACCCTAGGGATTAGCCTTGGCACCCGTTCAAAGAAAACATGCTCAGTATACTATCAAACCCAAAGTTTTGCACCCTACCCATCTTGCAGTCACTGAGCTGTTGTTTCATGTTGCTCAGCAGCATAGTACTCCAGTCATACACTGTAGGTCACATGCACTCTGCCTCATAGAAAACCATTGGTCATGAGGCCTAGTGGAGTGAAGCCAACCCTGCAATCCTTCCTAGTGTCAAAAGTATGGCCTTCAGCAACATAATCTAAATAGAGTTTGTCAAGATTTGACTCTGAAACTTTTCTGTCTTCGGAAAGAAGTACACAGATATGTACTCATATATGGTTAGCCCACCTCCTGGCCCACGAGAGTGGAGGTTCACCATCTCCCCTCGTCGAGACAAACCTATGATGAATTATATGTCCTCAATCTCAATGTTGAGCGACATCCCATCTATCTGAAATGTTTGAGACTTTGGATCCCAATAGTCTACCAGTATCTAGAGTAGTATTGGTTTGTCCCACAAGCTTCCAAGACACCAAAACTTGTACAATCCACATGCTCGTAACACTTGTTGATCCATGAGATTAGCTTGCATAGATTCGTCAACATCACCATGCTCTCTTTCTCTCCACTCTAGCACCATCCTGCACAAAAACCAAGTTTTTTTATCAAGCATTACCCTTTAAAACCTTGTTCGCAGCCCTGTACGTAACTATTTTCAAAATAGTCGCATATGTATGCGGATTTCGGTGCATTTTCCACGTATGGTGAGCACTATATGCGGAAACAATCCCAATTTTCGCATGGTCCAAAACACATAAGTTTGGATGGATCAAAAAATTAAATAGCCCATGAAATTTGAAAAAAATTGCATCAAAATGAAAGGGAGGAGCATGAGAATCTATCTAGATCAAACGAGGAGGGATTCTGCTTGACAATGCTCCCGGAATTCACTTCTGAAGTTCTGAGCTCAAATGCACTATGTTGGGTAAAAATTTCAAATGGTATGAAAGTATTGAAATTTTTCACTATTTATAGAAAAATTTTGAAATTCTTACCCACTTTCTATATTTTTTTACCATTTCTGACCTTTTTTGGTCGTTTGAACTAATTTGATGTTGTAGGAATCCATTTTGAATGTGCTTTTTACCATGGCTTTGACCCGTTCATGCTTATTGCATGTATTATATCTAAACTGGCATATAGGTTAGGTTTCACATCCATTTGCATTTTGCATAACCTTATGACCATTTCATTTTAACCTTAGGTACGAACCCATTCCATCTTGTCACGGAACCTTCTTGCTACTTTTAGAAGTGACATGTTGTGAATAGTAGAGCTTTACCATACATGGGTACCCTAGTTATATCATGTTTTGCATTTGGTGTCCATGCCAACATTTCTCTTTTAGGGTGTGGGAGTCCTTGTACAGTACCACAATGACTTTGAGCAAGAGCTTCATACTCCTCTTGAACTTTATGCTCGCCATTTCCCTGGGAATCCCTTGTATATGTCAAGTTGTAATTGCATTATCATGAGTTTTCTTACCTTATTGAGCCTTATGTCGACTTCCATGACTTTGATTATTAGTTATATAGCCCAAGATTGTCTCATGTCTAGCCAAGCAGAGCCTTTTTATATATCTTTTGCAGCTTGATTCCCCATTTTTTACCGGGAGGGGACTTTGCCCCAAGAGTCGTTATCCTACACATGTTTCCTTGCATTGAGCATAGGTATGTTCCACTGCTCGGAACTAGTTTGTTTGCTCCTTGACACCTGTCTCCTCCTAGACTTGTAACTATAAATCACTTTTATTATTTTTCAAGATTTTCAAAATATCTGAAAAAGTTCAAAAAAAAAATCAAACAACCAAAAAGTCAGACACAAAAAGATGTTATCTTTGGCAGCAGTCGAGTCGTGTCTCCTTCGAACAGAGCATTGTATATCACATCCATTGGTTGGGTTAATAGTTTGACTTTAGGAGCTATACTCATTTCTTTCAGTTTACCTCTACCGACTGGTTAAGGTTCCATTCCCTATGGAGCCTCTGTTGATGACTCCTATGTCGTACAGATGTCCCAGTTTTGTATATCGAGTCTATGTTACCTCCATCCAGTCACCATTCACCTTTATGATCTTGTTTGAAGGAAGTTGAAACATGAGACGGCCTTTCCTCAATTATCTGGACTTTGCATCTCAGCCATTCTCGATACTATTACTGGTTCATGCAAATATTGATTGAGTCCTTCCACATTATATAGCATCACTGAGTACCTCATGCCCTCCTTCCAGCGGATTCCATCCCATCGACTTCATATCATTTATTCTGGGATAGGAGTCTAGAGTCATTTGAGTGCCTTTCGTTCTTTTAGAGTCTTCTTATTTGCTTTCAGACTCCTTAAAATTGAAAGCAACCACGAGCATTAACTGTCATGGGCTTGCAAAATCCACATGACAGTGCTACTTCATTCATTACAGAGTCTTCTTCGTTTCTTTTAGACTCCTTAAATATGAAATCAACCACAAGCATTAACTGTCATGGGCTCGCAAAATCCACATGACAGTACCATCCCATCACTACAGAGTCTTCTTATTTGCTTTCAGACTCCGTAAAATTGAAAGCAACCACGAGCATGAACTGTCCTGGGCTCGTAAAATCCACATGACAGTACCATTTCTTCCACGAAGAAATCCCTCCGTGCCTCTTGGCGCTATGACCAATCTTCTTGGCAGCACCTCCAATCAGGTCGCCTTTGTTCAGAGTATTCTGCAGTTTCCTACCATGTTACCACCGCTTGAGTCTCCCTCAGCCCAGTAAACTGCCCAGATCCCGTACAGCTATGATCCCTCTCCCCCCCATCAGTTTCATGTGCTGCCCGGTCACCCCCGCCATCATACTCTGAACAAAGGAAGTTTGAGTCCACCCACTCTACTTGCCCAGTTCGTCCCAACAGTTTATCACTCTTATCATCAGTTCTATCACAGTTCGGTTTCGCACCTCGCGCTCCTGTCAAGGAAACATCATTGCCTTGATGGTTGCAGGTCTCCCTCTGTCGAAGACAGCCCCTCTATTCCAGAGGATAGACCCAGAGGCCCTGCGCCTTGGACCCATCACCATCTGTGGTGAGTGCCTACGGACCGTTTTGAGAGGAGTCATCATTGCCTCTCCGAATGGTTGTTTCTCACATGCTCGACTTCAGTACCTTATTCGCATCGTTGAGAATCGTGCAGGATAGATATATCACTTCCGTTGTTTGTCGAAGACCCCGGATTTCCCCCGACTCTAGCACATTGGTGAGTCACGTCGGAACACCCAGTTATTTGTCCCTGTGGATGTCCGGGCTGCGTTGGCGATTGTATTTGGAATCCATTCAGTTCTATGCTTCCTTGAGTACCCAGTTCCATTCCAAATCAGTGTACCATTACGAGTGTAACCTTTGTCACTCTGATCCAGCAGCGCATCAGTTCCTTCAGAACCACATTTAGTAGCCCTGCTGCCATTCCAGTGTATCAGTTTTTCAGCTCCGACATTGTCAGCTCAGCAGTATGCTCCAGATTTGTGTCCCCTCTGGACCTTCATGATATGCACAGTGATTATTTACTACAGGTCCTCCATGTTGGGCCTCACACAGTTATTGTCATTTATCTTGATACGAGCATGGGTATGCCCGCCTCGTCTATCTATTGAGATCTTTCCTCATCCAGTATTTGAGGACCATTTATATGTTATATTCTGATA